>JBBCBC010000002.1:22739467-23006527 GCA_037126765.1 Stenogyne calaminthoides
AAACAACATCTATAAAAATTAAAAAATATTTCAACATCAACATCAACAAAAATTCGAAATATAAAATTAAGCATACAACATAAATAAAAAAATAGCTTATTGTTTATCTCATTTGTTCTTTCTCATAATTAAACAACTTCAATTCTCTGTTTCACTTGCATCCATGTCAAGATCCTCCTCAAAAAATATATATTAGTAAACTATAATTTCAAGATTAGAGTTTAGAATTTTAAAACATATTATTTAATTATATATATGTATATATAATTATATATATTAATTTAAATTATAAAATTAATTCGGGGCCCCGAGGGGAACGGGGCGGGGAATGCTATACCCGGCCCCGCCCGCCCCGCCCCGACCTTTGGGGAAAAAATTCCCCATCCCACCCCGCAGGGGAATTTTTTGGGATTCCCCCCCTTTACCAACGCTTTACTCATAAGTAACCATCTGGGTGCGATAAGCAGCAGAATGATGGAAGTTATTGAACAAGGACCCATCATCATTTATTACAACAACCCAGCTGAAGGAGGTGATCCAGAATATCCAACTGGAGCTAGAATCAGAAAGAGTCCTTCACTGATGGATGCTGAGGAAAGGAAATTGTCCAATCTAGATACTGTAGCCAGACATATCATCATGAAGATGATGGACAAGATAATGCGTGAGAAGATCAAGTATCTTAAGACTGCTAAGCAGATGTGGGATACACTTGCTGAGATGTGCGAAGGAAACGATCTGATTAAGGACAGCAGACTGCAAGCTGAACTAGTAAAGTTTGAAAAACTCAAGATGCTGCCTAATGAAACCATAAATTAGCTTGATGGAAGAATCACCATGTCAGTCAACAAGCTTCGTGAACTGGGACGAGAAATATCTGACAAAGACATCAACTACAAGATCTTGAGGTCCCTTACTAAGAAATGGGACATGAAAGTAACTGTGATAAAGGACTACCAAGATATTGCGAAGATGAAGCCAACTAACTTGTTTCTCAGTTTAAAGGCTCATGAATTCGATCTGATTGAAAGAGGTCAAGAAGAAGAAGACGAGTCACCTGTTGAAGCTACACCTGCCACATCAAAAGCAGTTGCATTCAAGGCAGCTAGCAGCAAATCGAAGGCTACTTAACCATTAGGAAATATCATGAGTCAGGCTGAATAGGTTGCTTTGCTGACCAGAAAGCTTGAATGATCTAATGTTCAATTGGGAAAGTATCAGAAATTTTATAGAGACTATTAGAACAGCAGAGAAAGAGATAGAAGATCTACTGACAGATCACAAGAAAGGAATCGTTCTGATGACAAAAGAGATGATCATAGAGATGACCGCAGAGAAGATAAGAAGAGAGATGATCGTTCTGATGATAGAAGAGACAACAAATCAGATAGAAGGAATTCTGATTACAGGCAAACTGGGAAGTCACCTGACAGATCCTACAAAAGAAATGATTCACCCAGCAAAAGAAATTTTGCGGAATCTGGAGCATGCTTCAACTGTCAGAAACCAGGTCACTACAGCGCAAATTACCCTGACCTGACTCCAAAAGAAAGAAAAGATAAGCGGAATAGAAGAGAGCAAAGATACAGAGACAGAAAAGCCATGGTTGCTGATACATCTGGGATAGATGATTCTGGTTATTCATCTGTAGAAGACTTCTGCCTGATGACCACTACTGATGATGACGACTTCGACGTTCTGATGTTCTCATCTGAATACGACATCTGTCTCATGGGCAAGGATGCTGATCAAACTGAGGTAACCTCTAAACCTTCTGTGTTTTCTGTTTCCACACCTATTGTGCTGAGCGAACACCTACTGTAGAGATTGACCTGCAGCTCTACAATGAGCAATTGCTTGATGACCTCTCTAATGCAAAAGACACTTATACAATAGTGGAAGTTGAGAACGATAAGCTAAGGGCTGAAAACATTCAACTTTTCAAGGATAATGCTGTAAGTAAAGCTGCTGAACTGAAATCAGTTGAGACTATTCAGAAGATGACTGCAGAACTGGAGTTTCTGAAAGTCATCTCTTCTGATCAGGGTAAACTGGTTAGGGAACATCAAGCTATCAACAAGCAGCAAGCTGATGATCTCAAAATCCTCCAAGCTAAGTTTGATGAACTCTTCCGATTGCATGAGAGTCTAAAACAAAGTGAGGACAGTTTGCGAAAGAAAGTAGAGATTTTTGGAAAAGCTTCTAAAAATATTGATGAAATAACAAGCTACTTTCGGAAGCTAACTAATAAGAAGGGTATTGGGTCTGATAGCCCTTCTGGATCCTCATATGTCCAACCTGGTTCACATTCAAAAAGTGAATTTAGGAAGATTTCTGGACAAGATACACGATATGCCACATCTGTATCAAAGAAGGGAAAAAGACCTGCTGAACAGGAAAGGCGAGTGCATGATCAGAAAGGGAACATAAATGGACATCACCTGATTGAGCATCAACCGAGGAATCAATAGAAGAACTCTATTCTTCTGAAGAGACCTCAGCCTAATCAGCATATTAGGAATCAGAAAGGACAATCTCGCAAGGGAAAGTCTGATCTGAGACCTAATTAGGTCAAGCTGCCTAACCAACATGCTAAGGGTAAACTGCATAAACCATTTGTGAAAAAGAGATATGAATCTTTTGATGGTAGCAGTCGTACCTATCCCTTTAACCAGAAATCCAGGACATCTGCACCTGAACCACATTGGATTAAAAGAAGACAGACTAATCAGAAAAATCCCAAGTCTTCTGATTCATCCAAGGTTCACACTTATAATCGTACTGACCAGAAAGCACATGAAGAGATGTATGATTATGTAGATGCTTATGGGAAACAAATTAGGCCTTCTGATCTATATGATTACCATAGAAGTGTCTTGTTTGTTTGGATCCCAAAAGGTAACACTAACCCCTCAGGACCCAATCCTACAGGGGTACCTAAAGCCTGATTTGATTGCAGGATCGCATAGGTTTGGCCAATAAGGGAGGTGTACAAGCAACTATCTGGTACATCGATAGTGGATGCTCAAGGCACATGACTAACAACAAACATCTCCTCAGTTCATACATAAAATAAGAAGGCCCACGTGTACTCTTTGGTGACGATAACTTTGGTTTTACCAGAGGATTTGGCACCTTAGTGAATGATGATGTATAGGTTACTAGAGTCTCGTATGTCGATGGTTTGAAGCACAACCTATTATCGGTTTCACAATTTTGCGACAACAGATTCAGCGTTAAGTTCTCGACAGATCAATGCACTATCAAGAATCGAGCCACTCAATGGATTTTGCTAACTGGTTCCGGAAAGGGAACGATCTAAACTACAGACTGGAACAGGTGTCCAAGAAATGCATGCCTGATTGTTAGGAGTTCCAAAAGCAGCAGTTGGCTCTGGCACAAGAGAATAAGTCATCTGAACTTTAAGACTCTTAACAAGATAGCAAGGATGTCCCTTGTTGAGGGTCTCCCAAATGAGATATTCTCTAAGGATCAGACATGTGTCGCATGTCAGAAGGGAAAACAGGTTAAAGCCTCATTTAAGGGGATCCCAGAACCAGCATCCAACAGAGTACTACAACTGCTCCACATGAATTTGTTTGGACCAGTTACACCACTTAGTTTCAGCGGACGCAAATACACTCTAATGATCGTGGATGATTATTCCAAGTTTTCCTGGGTTGTATTCTTATATAAGAAGAATGAAACTACAACAAAGATACATGAGCTGCTCAAGAGATTGCAGAATGAGAAGGGTGTTAGTATTGTGAAAATCGAATCAGATAAAGGTACAAAGTTTCTGAACTGTTTTATAACTGATTTTTGCACTGAGTTTGATATTCAGCATGAAACATCAGCCGCCAGAACACCACAACAGAATAGCGTAGCAGAACGGAGAAACAGAACACTCAAAGAAGCTGCTCGCACAATGTTGGCTGAACATGCGACTCCAAACCGTTTCTGGGTAGAAGCTATCAACACTGCATGTCACACTCAGAACAGATATTCTCTGACTAAGACTCACTTCAAAACACCTTTATGAACTGTGGAAGGGTAGAAAACCTCGTGTTTCTTACTTCCATGTTTTTGGGTGCAAGTGTTTTATTCACAACAATGGGAAGAGTCAGTTCAAAACCATTAAAGTTAAGGCAGATGAGTGTATATTCTTAGGATATTCCTCAACCAGCAAAGGTTTCAGGGTATTCAACAGGCGAACCCTAGTTGTGGAGGAAACACCTCATGTGGTCTTTGATGAGACATCTTCTGATCAAGAGAAATCTGTCTCAGAACAAGCAGTACCAGATCAACCAGTACCTGATGCTCAGAAAATGGATCAGTTAAGTATCAAAGAAAAGGGATCAGATCACGTAACAGTGTATGTTCCTAATCTTGATCTTAATGATTCACTAGGTCAATCAGACCCTAAGGTACGTACAACTGTCGATGAAGAAGCTGGTATAGCTGAGACAGTAACAACTGAACCATCTGGTTCAGGGGGAACACCTGATGTTCCGGCAGACAGACATCAGCCTATGATGATTCCAACATCAGCTGAGACTTGTCCATGCCAAGTGGATCCTATTATTGTACCACTCCCAACCTCTAGTGACTCAATATCAGAAGAGGATGACAATGTCCAAATTGATATACATTAGAAAAGAAGGACTTGGTTGACCATCCGACTGATCAGATAATCGGCAATCCTAATGCCCGAGTCCAAACTAGACATCAGGTTGGTGAAAGTGCTATGTATTGTTGTTATATGTCTTTGAAGGAACCTACCACAATAGAAGAAGATCTATAAGATGCCAGCTGGATTCTAGCTATACAAGAAGAATTAGAGCAGTTCGAGAGGAATCAGGTTTGGGAACTTGTAGACAGACCAACTCATCAAGACGTGATAGGCACCAAGTGGGTATTCAATAACAAGAGGGATGAGAATAATGTCATCACCAGAAATAAGGTAAGACTTGTTGCGAAGGGGTATTCACAATCAGAAGGGATTGATTGCAATGAGACCTTTGCATCAGTCGCTCGCCTAGAAGCTATTCGGTTGTTTTTGGTATATGCTGCCCACAGAGTGTTTACTGTGTATTAGATGGATGTAAAGAGTGCATTCTTAAATGGGGTACTAGCGGAGGAAGTTTATGTCGAACAACCTCCTGGCTTTGAAAAAGGCAACCAGGTGTACCATTTAAGAAAAGCTCTTTATGGCCTGAAACAAGCTCCTCGAGCTTGGTATGATACACTATCCCAATTCTTGATAGAAAGTGGATTCACTAAAGGAGTCATAGATAGAACCTTGTTCAGATTAGAAGATTGTGAAGACATTCTGATGGTTCAGATCTATGTGGATGATATCATCTTCGGATCTCCCAACAAGAGCTTATGTGATAGATTCAGCAAACTAATGCAAGGGAAGTTCGAGATGTCCATGATGAGTCAAATGAATTACTTTCTGGGTCTTCAAGTTAAAAAAAGTACAGAAGGGATATTCATCTGCCAAGCAAAGTACACTAAAATATGTTGGCTAAGTTTGGAATTCAGAACAACAAGGTAGCCAAAATTCCTATGATGACTGGATTTAAGATGGATCCAAATGAAAATGGTCAGAAAACTAATCAGAAAGAATATAGGGCTCTCATTGGATCTTTACTATACATTTCGCCAAAGAGAGACGGACATAACCTTTCTGAGAGGTGTATGTGCGGATTCGAGCAAACCCGTCTGCAAAGCCACCTGGAAGTAGCTAAGTGGATTCTTAAGTATCTTAAGGGAATAGTAAACCTTGGTTTATTCTACCCATCAGATGATAATCTAAAGCTTAGTGGGTATTTTGATTCTGATTATGGAGGTTGCAGAATAGGCAGAAAGTCAACCTCAGGTATATGTCAGTTCTTAGGAAGCAAACTGATCTCTTGGTTTTCAAAGAAATAGACATATGTTGCCACATCTACTACTGAAGCAGAATACATGGCTCCAGGAAGCTGTTGTTCCCAACTGCTCTGGCTTAGTTAGCAGCTGAGGGATTATAACATTGTAGCTACGAACGTGTCCATATTTTGTGACAGTAATAATGTTATTGCAATCACTCAGAATCCAGTTCTACACACAAGATGCAAGCATGTGGACGTCAGACATCATTTCATAAGAGATCATGTGGAAAAGAAGAATATCAGAATGGAAAAGATGCATACTGATAAGCAGAGAGCTGATATCTTAACTAAGCCACTAGCTGAAGTCAGATTCAGAGAACTATGTAATGAGCTAGGACTTCTGGACCTAGGAGAAAGTGCACCAGAAATCTTTGGTGGACTGGTCTCCAAGACCAGTTGGTTAAGAAACTGACCAGAAAGGGAAGATCAGTTGAGAAATGGGATCTCAACTGATCAGGGATGATCAGTCAAAGATTGATCAGAAAAAGGATAACAATTGAAGGGGGAACTTCAACTGATCAGATAGGATCAGAAGTTGTTGGGAAAATATTAAGGATTAGGCTACAATCAGTAAGATCAACAGTAATCAGGCAAGGCAGATCAGAACAACGTGGTAACTGGCTGATTACAATATCAGTCAGTCAGATAAGTTTTCTAATTTATCTTTTTGTAAGCCTATGATAATCTATGCTAGTTATTAATGTGCCCATTACTTTGTGACGTCATGCCTGCAAGCATTAAATGCGGACGTGGGGTTTTTGTATTAAATGCATTTATTGCGAGTTTTTAAGTCCAAAAGTCTGCCATTTTAAATCCTTGACCGCACGATTTAATTACTTTTCAACCGCTTAATCTTTACCATCCGATTAAAACACGGACACTCAAGTACTCTAAAAAATATTCGTGCAAAATATTTTTCCTCCCACCTATTTAAAACCCTAAACCCATTTTCTAAAAACCTTTCGCATTATCGTATTCAAACACTCAAACTTATCTAGAAAGTTTTCAAAATTCACAACATTCATCCAGCGATTAAAACTTATTTCAAAATCATCAAATCGCTTTTATGGTAATTTGTCTACTTTGAATATATTGTTCATGAATATTATGCTTTAGGGTTATAGGTTGTATATGTATGATGTACTGTTCATTTGTTCATATGGTAATCGAGTTTAATCTGCTTTATATTTGACCTTTGAAAACTATGAACAATATGTGTATGTGTTTGCAGATGTTTGACATATTGCTCTACTGCACTTTTCATTGTTTAAAATCATACATTTTTAAACTTAATTTAGGTTGTGTATGTGTTTGCAGAAATGGCAACTTCACAAGCAACCCTTGAAGTTTGCTATTACGCTTCAATGGTGAAAGAGGTCATAGACGAGAAATATGTGATCTTCACCGCAACCACAAATCCAGAATCTCTGGAAATTCTAGATTGTCTTCGTCAGTGTGGGCTGGAGCAATTTTGTTACAGACACTTGGACAGTGTCTTCATCATAGAGTCCTTAGAATTCTTGAGAAGTTTGAAGGAAATGAACAACAGGGAGCTCTATTCCTTTGTTGGTGGAACAAGAATAGATGTATCCAATGATGATTTGCAACGGATCTTTGCCCTACCAGCAGAAAGGAACGCACCTGATGAGTTCACCACTGGAATGACAGACAAAGTGTACCTTCAAAAGGTCCTTCTGAGACCTGCCAACAACACCAACATCACCAATGTTAAAGCACCATACTTGAAGAGGAAGTACAGATTACTCTTTGAGATTGTCTAAAAAGTAATTCATGGTATTGCCTTCTGTCCTGATGCCTTGACTCAGCAGAAGCAAAGTGTGATGATGGCCATTATTGAGAAGGCACAAGATATGAACTGGTTGGGTTTGTTCAAGCACGGATTACTGCAGGAGACAGATAAATTTATGATTGATGAAAATAACCATGTGGTGTTGTCCAAGAAGATAAGCAACATCCACAAAGTCTCTCTCATCCTCGCTGATAAGCTTCCTGATTACAGATGGTCAAAACAAGGCAGAAAGGCCTATCCACCAAAGTACAAAGCTCTTCTCTAAAGAGATGAGAGTTATAAGGACAAAGAGATGATGATCCTGCCCCCTACATGCCCAAGACAAAGAAAGACAAGTCACAAGCACTGTTGGGAGATGAATTTAATAAAGATTTTGATTAGATCCCAAAACCCCTGAGTATGACACGTATCAGGACATCTTGGTTGTATAGGATCAGGTTTCAATAGATATTAAGACTCAGGATTATCTGCACTCTGTATATTCAGCTTATATAGATCAGGGAGAAATATGTTTGTTTTGATTTTGCCTGAATAACTCAGATGTTCCTGAGTAGCTAAGAAGATTCCTGAATAATGAAGTCCCTGAACAAAAAGAGTCCTGAAGACTGAAGATCCTGAAGACCAAAAGATCCTGAAGATTGTTTTGTACTGATACATAAAATACCCGAACATCTATGTCAGAGTAAATAGTGCCTTGTTCATTATTAGTACAAACAAAGAGAATATTACTCATTCGTGGATATTAAGAAACATATCAGATCAGTATAAGTCAAACTACAAAGAGCCATTTTGTTTGTCTCTGTTCAAAGGACGAATTCGACCAATGAGAAGGCGAAAACAACATACTACACTAACACTGAAAGCGACATATCTCTGAAGAAATGTCAGGACTGATATCTTCCAGTTCACAGAAGTTGGTGATTGGCTACGTGGCAGCATATTTCCTAATACATGCAAGGGTGTGTTCAAACCCTAAAATAGTCGTTCATCACTAACCAAAAGAGGAAACCCTTGATGCTATCTCTTCCGAAGGATAGTTTTTCAAGAGTGACCCTTAAGAGAGTTGCCTATAAATACCAGTGACCTTCACCATTGCAAGGTTACGGGAAATCAAGCAACTCCAGAGCTCATTCGTATTCTTGCACTAGAAGCACTCAAAAACCAAAATATTTCCCAAGTGTTTCACATTGAAGAGAGCTCATTTACTAAGCCTAGAATTGTTAAGTATCCAAAGCTTAGTAAGAGATATCCTAGCCTTTGAATCTGTTCATACTGTAAAAGGATATCTCACCTTAGTTGGAAACCAACTAAACCCCAAACCCTATTGTTAGGTAGTTTGAGTGTGTGATTGTTGGGCAGTAAGAGTTGTAAAGAGTTAGTAAGCTGCAGTGAGTTCAGCCTGAAAACTCTAGAGGAGAAGTTAGTAAGTTGTTTGAGACAGTCTGAAAGCTTGTGTGTGTTTGAGTTAGTAAGCTACAGTAGTTCAGCCTGAAAACTCTAGAAGAAAAGTTAGTAAGCTACTGAGTTCAGCCTGAAAGCTTGAGGTAGTAGTAGTAGTGATTTAAGGAATTTCTCTGAGGATAAGAGAAAGTGGATGTAGGAGCTTTGTCTCTGAACCATTATAATTTGCTGTGTTATTTGCTTTCTGCTTTGCATTTTATCTGTTGCGTATTTTCACTGAAAGCACAGAGTTTTCTAATATTCAGTTGGAATTAATCCACTGAGTTTGCATTGAACTGATCACGGCCTTAACCATTGTTTTACTAAGGAAAAGATTTTCAGCAAGATAAAACGAGTATAAACTCAAGGCCTACACATTCCGAATACTAGATAAGCTAGTATAGATAGTTGTCAAACTGGCCTAACTCTCCTGAGTAGTTAGTAAGATAGTTATCTACTCCAAGCTTATTTGGACTCTGATTTTAGAAAGGTTCAGAACAGTTGGGCTAATCTGAAGTTACTGAAAGCCACTCAGTGTTATTGTCTCAGTAGCCTTTGACTCAGAGTAATTTTTGCTTCTCAGGACTGTTTCTCAGGACATCCTGACCCACTGATTTCAGTTTTGTGTAAAGTTTGAAAAATCACTAAACACGCGTATTCCCCCCATACACGTGTAAGATTCGTTTACACCGGGACCAACAAATGGTATCAGAGCAGCTGAAGCGATATTGACACATGCATTTAATTCACATCATTTATTTCACTCAGTAATCATTTGAAATAAATGACAAAAGACCTGAATATTTAAGCGGCAATGTTTGGAAGAATTCTTTTGGTTGAAATTTTGGCAGGAAGCCTATAGGTTGCCTCGATTGTCATGAAACATCAATTTGTCACCCTAACTACTGTTATTTACCTATTTCCCCATAAATTTAGCCAAAAATAGCAATACCCCCGAGATTTCTTTAATCTCAGATTACATCTCAACCATTCATTCTCTTTCTTGAGAATTAATCATAGCCCTTGATATATGGTTCTCAAATCATATATAAATCAAAGTGTTTGCCTTCATTCGTTTATTTTACAAACTCAAGTCCATTCCTTCGTTTCAAACTCTCAAAACCCTTACATCTTCAAATCTTTAGAACCTTCCAAATTCCATTTTTCCAGAAATCATCTACAATGGATTTTCCCAGTTATGCAATATAAAGGATCTCGCCGAAACGAAAAAACCCTACTTTGAACACGTGGTGGCCATGATCGACAACAAATCCACGAAGGTTGAAGAGGAGGCGCTCAATATGCTGCGGATGGCTCGATTATCACATCTGGTGAGCAATATGCAAGATTCCGAACTATCGCAAGAAGTGTTGTAGTTTGTAAATAACCTTCGAGAAGGAGGACGGGGTGGACTAGTTTCGCAGCTAAGTTTTGGAACTTATGCGAAATCAAAGGCCAATGTGGTATGCACCAAAGAGGTAATATTGTCTCTCGATGATATTAATGCTATTTTTGAACTCAATGATAGAGGAGAAGATCCAGCGTTATATATGTCTGGAAGAGAACAAGAAATTTTGGATCGTTTTGCAGAAACGAGAGCAAAGTTGAAAGGGGCTCTGCATAAATGATGCCTGATGCCCAAATACAGAGTCTTGATAGACATTGTGGCCAAGTGCTTGATGAGCACTTCTGGAAGTTTGGAGCAAGTAAGCCGGAACAAGTTGAGGATTATGGCTGCGATTGAGGACTCTCCATCTATTGATTTCAACTGGTTGAAGTTTCTGGTGGATTGCATTCTTCATCAAAACCAGAAGTTGAAATATGCCAAAGGGGCGTTCACAAAGAATGGGAAGGTCTTGTTTTGTACGAAGATCAGTTTCTTGATTGAAACACTGCCCAGAGAAATTATGATTTTGATGACTGGAGTGGAATTCTCTCAGAATAGAATCATGTTCTGAAAGCCTAAATCCCAGAAGAGGAAACCTGCTCCATCAGGAAGTTAGGGTTCTATGGTTCAGTAGGAACCAGAAGAACAGGATGAGTCAGACTCAAATCAGGACAATGTTGTGCTTACTGAGGTAGTACAGAGGAGAATCAGGACAGAATCAGTAAAACGTCCTGAGAAGTCAGGAGAAGAAGAAAAGAAAAAGAAATCTCTTGAATTGCTCAGAGTAAAACGGGAGGCTGGAGAGAAAAAGAAGGCTCAGGATGAGCAGAAACGAAAGAAGAAAAGGCTCAGAACTATTCATGAGCAGGAGTCAGGTGTGAAGTCCCCACTTGACACTCTAGCCAAAGCGGTTTCCCAAGCTACTAAAGAGGAAACCACTCAGGAGGTAATCCCACCTAGTGAAGGAGGAGACGAGGACGTCTTTACTGAGGTACTGGGTACCAGTATTGGCGATGATCGAATTACCCAAGAAATCTTCACAGGTTCTCATAAACCTGCTGAAGAGAGCCAAATTACCCTCCCACCCACTCAACCCTCAGAGCCATATATTTCCATACCTTCAGAGGCTCATTCTAGCTCTGAAGAGGAGGCACCTGTTCCTGAACTCAGGAAAGGTGAAGCAGAAGAGAGGGAGTGGAGACAGAAAGCTGAAAGATTTATCTTGGACAAATACCCTGAGTTGGTGGACTATCCTGATCTTCAGGATATGTTCTTTAGGTTAAAAATGGCAATGATGATTGTCAATCAATCCTTCGAAATGATGCTAAAGATTGGCAACTTCAGAGGCAAAGACTTTTGGGCTGAGGAGGTAGCCGAGCTTGATGCCTTTTCCGATCTAGGGAAAAGAAGACTTAGAATCAAACAAGCTGAGTTTGATGCCCTAGTGATGAAGAAAATTGCGGAGAGGAAGAAAGCTACTCAGGCTGGAGGAGGGATAAGTGGTCAGGACAAGGATGCACAGGAACCGTCTCAGAAAAAAGATACAGGAGACATTCCTGAAGGGAGCAAAAAGATTGCTGAGTCAAGTGTTGAAGCAACGATTTAGGGTAAACAACCCCAGGATGCTCCACCTCTACAGATGATCACTTTTGGTCAAATCGTTCACCATCAGCAAGAACCTGAGGTCATTGTCACTGAGATGACAGATGTTGGAGTACAAACAGATGCTGAAGAGCAAATTCCTCCACAACCAGTTGTTAATCTTACTCCAATTCTTGAGAAGCTTACCAAGCTTGAACCGATTGTTGATCAGATGTCAAAGCTCGAGCCTCTGGTAGACCAAGTGACAAAAATTGCTAATGTTCAAATGTCTCAGAGCAAAACAGTTGACTTGCTGAGCACATCTATGGCGAAAGATGATCAGGTAACTTTGCTATCCACTTCCATTGATAATAAACTTACTGAGTTAAATGCAAAATTGGGAGATGTTGATAAGGAGATGAAGGATGAGATGGAAAGGAAGTTTGAGCACAGGTCGAAAATGCTTTAATGAAATCCAAGACAGAGGAGTTGATTAAACATGCTATTGAGGAAATGAGTTAATCACTCATGACCAAAATATATGCTACTTTTGGTGGTCTAGCAAAAGATACAACTACTGGGTTAAATGTTCTTCAGAGGATACAGGATGAAAACTTTCACATAGCTGTTGAGTTAAGATCTGTTGGGCGTGAGCAGTTACATATGGACAGACCCTTTCAGAGATACTGGCCAATTATGATGCCAAAAAGGGGGAAAGTTATGATAAGATCACGAAGCTACCAGCTATTGAAGAGAAGTTGTTAACTCGGGAAGAAACTATGATTCTCAAAAAAAAAGAAAGGAGCCTGAGGTGACAGTTAATCCTGATGCTGCATTTGAGGTCCTAGAGCAGAGTGCTAAAAGACAGAGAGCACAAGAGTCTAGCAAGATGGGTGAAGCTCATGCTATCCTGAACCCAATTCCTACTGAAGCTGAGACTCAGAAGAAATCAACTGCCTTTGTTTAAAAACCGACTCAGATGAAGAAGCCAAGCAGAGAAGCCAATCAGGAGGACATTATCAGGAGAATTCTCTGAGGCCGAAGCCAAAAGGAGTGAAGAGTCTGAAACTGATGAACTCTTCAAAGAGGGATTTGGTGAATATGATGTAGCCTCGAAGAGAATCAATTGGGATTGGCACAACTCAGTAAGGATGATTGAAGCTGAGAAAAAAAGGAAGGCTGCTGCATCTGTCTCAGGGGTCGAAATGACAAGAAAAGCAAGAGAACATGCAAAGAGGATCAGAGGAGGATTTCAAAGATTTGTACTAAGGAGGAGAGGCACTAAGCCTAGGAAGAAATAGTGGCCTCACACTGACAAATGGATGCCGATAGAGATGAATGATAAATGGGAACAAGCCAAGATGGAGTTTGTGTTTAACTATGATGTTCTGCAAGTTTGGCCTCGTTCTATCACTGACAGAGATGACGCATTCATTGCATATCTCCTGAGGAACTTCACTGATATGTGTCAAAAGTGGTTTGATCTGTTTGACACTGTGGGATATCAGTTGAAGGCTCCAGGACAAATGAAGTATCCCCCACCCAAGTTCAGAAATGGAATGATCAACTACGACTTCATTTATGCAGACTTTGTAGATCAAGCCAACTATATTGAGCTGACAGGGAATGATGCGAGGATCATTCAGGAAAGAGAAGAGCTGAAGAAGAGATACTACGGAATGTTCAATCTTTATCCTCCAGCTGATGAAGTTGAGTCTGAAGAAGATTGATTTATTTTGGTTTCTGTTGTTCAGTAGAGTAGGATAAACTTTGTATCATGTACTTATGATTTCCTTATTAATGAAACTCTACTGATGTTTTTGTTCTGAAAAGATAATATCTCATTATCTTCTGATTATGTTGATGGTTGCTACTTACTTGTTCTTACTTGCTATAAAAAATTGAAACCTGAATAGAAGATAGGTTTATTTCTGCTATGTTTGCAAGCTTGTAACAAGATGGTTTTGGCATCATAAAAAATGGGGAAATTGTTGGGAGATGAATTTAATAAAGATTTTGATTAGATCCCAAAACCCCTGAGTATGACATGTATCAGGACATCTTGGTTGTATAGGATCATGTTTCAATAGATATTAAGACTCGGGATTATCTGCACTCTGTATAGTCAGTAGATATAGATTAGGGAGAAATATGTTTGTTTTGATTTTGCCTGAATAACTCAGATGTTCCCTAAGTAGCTCAGAAGTTTCTTGAAGACCGAAGTCCCTGAACAAAAAGAGATCCTGAAGACCAAAAGATCCTGATGATTGTTTTGTACTGATACATAAAAGACCCTGAACATCTATGTCAGAGTAAATATTGCCTTGTTCATTCTTAGTACAAACAAAGAGAATATTTCAGATCAGTATAAGTCAAACTACAAAGAGCCGTTTTGTTTGTCTCTGTTCAAAGGACGAATTCGACCAATGAGGAGGCGACAACAACGTACTACACTAAAATAGTCGTTCATCACTAACCAAAAGAGAAAACCCTTGATGCTATCTCTTCCAACGGATAGTTTTTCAAGAGTGACCCTTCAGAGAGTTGCCTATAAATACCAGTGACCTTCACCATTGCAAGGTTACGGGAAATCAAGTAACTCTAGAGCTCATTCGTATTCTTGCACTAGAAGCACTCAAAAACCAAAAGATTTCCCAAGTGTTTCACATTGAAGAGAGCTCATTTACTAAGCCTAGAATTATTAAGTATCCAAAGCTTAGTAAGAGATATCCTAGCCTTTGAATCAATTCTTACTGTAAACGGATATCTCACCTTAGTTGGAAACCAACCAAACCCCAAACCCTATTGTTAGGTAGTTTGAGTGTGTGATTGTTGGAGAGTAAGATTTGTAAAGAGTTAGTAAGCTGCAGTGAGTTCAGCCTGAAAACATTAGAGGAGAAGTTAGTAAGCTGTTTGAGACAGTCTGAAAGCTTGTGTGTGTTTGAGTTAGTAAGCTGCAGTAGTTCAGCCTGAAAACTCTAGAAGAAAAGTTAGTAAGCTGCTGAGTTCAGCCTGAAAGCTTGACGTAGTAGAAGTAGTGAGTTAAGGAATTTCTCTGAGGATCAGAGAGAATGGACGTAGGAGCTTTGCCTCTGAACCACTATAATTTGCTGTGTTATTTGCTTTCTGCTTTGCATTTTATCTGTTGCATATTTTCACTGAAAGAACGGAGTTTTCTGATAATCAGTTGGAATTAATCCACTGAGTTTGCATTGAACTGATCACAGCCTTAACCATTGTTTTACTAAGGAAAAGATTTTCAGCAAGATAAAACGAGTATAAACTAAGGGCCTACACATTCCGCATACTAGATAAGCTAGTATAGATGGTTGTCAAACTGACCTAACTCTCCTAAGTAGTCAGTAAGATAGTTATCTACTCCAAGCTTATTTGGACTCTGATTTTAGAAAGGTTCAGATCAGTTGGTCTAATCTAAAGTTACTAAAAGCCACTCAGTGTTATTGTCTCAGTAGACTTTGACTCAGAGTAATTTGTGCTTCTCAGGACATCCTGACCCACTGATTTCAGGTTTGTGTAAAGTTTGAAAAATCACTAAACACGTGTATTCCCCCCCATACACGTGTAAGACTCGTTTACACCGGGACCAACAAGCACCATCTGTGCAATCGGAGGCACAAGGTCAGCCTCACAAAAGAGCTGTAAAAAGGAAGTAGATGGCAACAAAGCCTACTTGAAAAACTGATGATGTGAGTGAGAAAAGGCAAAGGAAGCTCACTACAATGCTCCCAAAGAAGAAGGGAGTGCCATCTGAAGGCCTGCAAGATGAGGATAGTGATGTGGAGATTTTGGAATCTGCTGAAAAGCAACTTGAGGAGCAGATTGTGGAGTTAGTTGGCGGAGAGACTGGTGTGATCTCTTAGCACACAGTCAGTACGGGAAGGGATCTGACTACAGAAGGAGGAGCTAGTCAGATGGAGAAGAAGAAGGGGAAGGTGAAGAAGAGGAGGAAAGGCTAGAAGAGGCACAGGATGATTCAGAACCATCTGATTCTGGTCATCTGAGCTTTCTATTTAAAGGAAGAGAAGCTACTTGCTTACCCAGATCACCCATCCCCCATCACCACAACCCAAATCACCCTACCATCACCCCCAGACAAATCAACCTACCTTCTGCTCAATCAGAAATTCCCACAGCTGAGCCAACCCCACCTGCAAAAACCACACAAACTCCCACACTCACACCCACACCCGAAATACCATCTGAGGAGATCCCACCTGGTCAAGAAACCCGATCAGGAGATGCAGGAGGAAGAAGAGAGAGAAGACATGTTTGTCTCCATCTCACACAATCCATTCAACAAGAAGATTATCCTGGAATCACCTGAACAAGAACACTCCACAGTGTAT
The DNA here is from genome assembly GCA_037126765.1 of Stenogyne calaminthoides. Lineage (NCBI taxonomy): Eukaryota > Viridiplantae > Streptophyta > Magnoliopsida > Lamiales > Lamiaceae > Stenogyne > Stenogyne calaminthoides. Next base: position 22,755,989 of record JBBCBC010000002.1, read on the forward strand.
TTCTTACGGAGACAGGTGAATGCTTTTTTAGATAAAAACTTTACTGATCTAATTAACCATCCGGGGATCAAAAAGCAGATGGAGGAAATTGTCTTCTAGAGAGATATCAAACTCAAGGATATTGAAGACTTTCTCATCCTGATGGAAGCCTTGGAATCTGATTATTTTGTTAATTTGGAGAAGAGGGCCAAGCTGGATGCTGGTGTATCTAGTGCTGTGGAGTTGGCATCTGATGAGACTTTCTCATCCTGATGGAAGCCTTGGAATCTGATTATTTTGTTAATTTGGAGAAGAGGTCCAAGCTGAATGCTGGTGTATCTAGTGCTGTGGAGTTGGCATCTGATGAGGATATCAGATAGCTGGTGCATCATAAACTTGGCACTTCTGAGGAGGAAGAAGAGTTTGCTCATGAATTCTTGGAGTATGAGCAAAAGCCGATGAACCATCCAGGTGCTCTGAGATGAGACCCTAGCGGTGAGGCGTCAACATCCAGACAAAGTTGTTGCCTTTATCTCTTTGAATCCCTAGACCTTTTTTCGAAGACTATTCAAGATGGGGTGATGGCATCTGTTGATTCACAATTCAACAGTCTGGCACAGAACATGATGGACAGATTCAGAGAAGAACAACAAGCATTGGTCGACGCAGAACGAAAGCTGACAATCGAGAAGCTGCTGCACACGCACGATGTAATATCTGAAAGAGTGATGAAGCGCATAGATCCACTATCATATAAACTTACAGCTGAAGTGTCTATTCTTTCTGACATTGGAGTCCTTCTGGAGAATGTTTACTCTTCTTTGGAGAACACTGATACAAGCCTTGACGCTGTCTGGAGGAGATTTGAAGGCTCCATCAGCAAAGCCAAAAAGTCCCTAGAGTCTGTTCTGAACCGGATTATAGGTCCTGCGCCCACGGCTTCAAATGTTCATATAACCCCATTAGCCATCGAAGAACTAAAAGACGGTGTGATGAGAGAATTTAAAGCATTGAACATCCGTCTGACAAACCTTTTTGAAGTAACCAAAAAGGGGGAAGAAGGACCAGAAAAACAAGCTACAACTTCATCTGGTCAGGGTTTAACACTTGCCATTACGGAGGAAACAACTGCTGAGGCTCCAGATACGGAGCAAGCTGACATGTTCCACATAATTGAAGAACACAGTAGGTTGTTGGAGACTTAAGATAGGGCCATAGTTGAACATAAATCTTCCCTTGGTGAACTGGTTACAAGGGTTGACAAAATTGAAGATTTTTCTTCAAATGTTCATAAAAGATTTGATTCTGAAGATCAGGCAAAGAGTCTTGAACTGGCAAGGAAGCTACAAGAAGAAGAAAATGTAGAGACTGAGGCTGAAGAGAGGAAACAACAAAAATACAAATAGGTAAAGAAGCCGAGTCAGAAGCCAATTATGACTCATTCTCAATCGCCGATGACAGCTGCACAGAAAGAAGAACAGCAAATAAGACAGAGAGTCATTGAGGCTGCCATCAAAAAGAAGAAGCTTGTTGATGAAGCAGTAGGTTGAAAGGTAACATATGTCGAAGACAAAATAAGAAAATTCTTCTTTGCGGAGAAGAGAGGATTTGGGAGAACGCGTGCCCTACCTGAAGAGGTTGAAGGGATTCTGGTAGCTCAACGAGATCTGATCCCAGAATGGACCAGGATCAAGGTTGATTGGCTAAGTGATGTTTGCATCCTACAGAAGATACCAGAACACACAGATCAATGCACTTACGATGCTGAGTTTCTGGACTGGCTAGAGACAAAATACGAAAAATTTTACAAGGTTCTAATGCATGAAGGCAAGATCATGACCTTGATGCCATCTGCACCCAAGTTTGAAACCATGATTCCGCCCCTTAGACCTGACAAATCCCTAGACCCGATTGGCTTCAAAAAGTTGTTCTATGACTTTGCAAGGAGAGGAGACATCATTGAATGAGACAGACTGGAAGCGTTGCTGCACAGAATGTACAAGATTTTTGTTATTCCAGCTGATCTCCAAAGGTTCTCCTTTTAAAGTTTGGTTCAGAAGACTGGTGATAGGATCAGATAGATAGGTATCTACTTGCTTTTTCATTGTACTTATAATCTCTCTATCATTAATGAAAATGCACTACATTTCTGATCATAAGACAACTTCTCATTGTCTTCTGAACTGTTATTTCTGTTCTTTACATTTTTCTTGGTTATCTGTTTTTCTGAGTAAATGTTTTGGTTCCATCAAAAAGGGGGAAATTGTTGGAAAATTTGTAGTTTTGATGGAAGTTCCAAAACAGGTTGTAATAGGACCAGTCAGACCTGTTAGCTTACTGATGACTTAGAATCAGGATAAGATGACCAGCTGAGATGTATAGAAAGTTGATGTAATAGATAGGTCACATATTGAGGGGGAACTAAATATGTATAGGTTAAGTCTCAAGGAAGATCAGACAAGTCACGAAGATCAGAAGATCGGACAAGTCACGAAGATCAGAAGATCAGACAAGTCACGAAGATCAGAAGATCAGACAAGTCACAAAGATCAGAAGATCAGACAAGTCAGATAGTCAGATGATCAGGTGAAGACATAAAGCTAAAGACCTGAAGATCAGATGACTACCAGAGAACAACACCAGAAGACCTCAAATAACATACATCAGAAGAAGGAGATAGAGTCTGTAAGTTGTGCTAAGACAACCTACATCAAAAGACTCAATCAGGTAAGCTGATCAGTTTTAACTGATCAGATCAGCTAAATCAGGTGACAACCAAAGGTTCACCAAAGTCATACGAGTCATCAGACAAGAAGAATGACAAACTAAGTTGGTAAATCAAACACTGAACAAGTGTACTTGATAACCAATGAGAGCAAGACACATATGTAATGGGAGCTGACAGTGCGGGTTTCGACGGATCACAGTCAAACGACTATAAAGGACAAACTTGCATGCTTTCGGCCATGCCGCCACTGTGCACGTCATATCCATTGTGCAAACCTATCTTAAATAGACCAAAATTCAAATTTCTCTCCAATGGCTAATTCGATTCCGTGCTTATATATATGGGATCAAACCTTCATAGTAAGGTTACATAAATTATCTTCAAGCTCAAGCTATCCGCAATTTCCGTACGAAGAACACAAAATCAAGATTATTTTCTAAGTGTTCATCCCATAGTTCTTAGCACAGAAATCTTATCCTTTAGCTTTAGGTTACCAAAATACTAGGATAGATTTCCAGTTGGAACACAACAAATCTTATACCCAAACGAAAAGTTAGGTTAAGTTTGTTTTGCAAGATTTCAGACTAGGGTTTCTAGTTCTGATCTCTAGGATTGGTTGAGTGAGAACTCTTGAAACATCTGTTGTACTGTGTTGAACTAACACACTAATCTAAGTCCAGTTGGTTAAGTCGGTGCCCCTGGTGATAGGGAAGAGTAAACGTAGGACAAGTTGTCCGAACCACTATCAAAATCATGTGTGCCTTTACTTGTTTTGTCTGCTTTACACTATCTGCACACACCTGTTTAACTATTACATGTATATTCTAAGCCTGGTTCAGATTTGCACCAAGCAACTGATCTGATCAGTTTGACACATTGTCATCTGATCCAATACAGATTACTTAGAATCTGATTTGAGAAAACTAGTTTTTCACACGGGTTAATCTTATCTTCCGCACATCAGTTAAACTGATAGACACCGAACTGATCTTCCCTCAGGCGATCAGTAAGTTGGATATCAGTCCAAACTGATTCACATGCACTCTGTTGCACCCGGTTTGATTACCGACGAACAAACAAACAATTTGATAGACCCCGATTAATATAGTGGCGAAAGCAATAAATAACACACGATTTGATTACCCAAGTTTTTTCGTGAAATAGACTACGTCTGGGGGCACCAAGCCAGGATATTTTACTGTATAATTTCTGCCTAGGATACTAAGGTTTTGATCCTTTTCAATGTACAATACAAGTTATATTTATAGACATAGAACTAAGGTTACAATTTTTGTGGGCTTCCTCTCGTGGGCTAACCTAGGGTTTCAGCCGCCAGGCGCAAATTTCCTTTTGTATCCCGTAAGTCACGCTCACAGATATACTTGCCCTGGTTATGATCCGAGAAATTCGCCTCACTAACTACTCGAATCTTTTCCATGTTTATCTTCACCCGACTTCGAGACCTAATCGGTCCCGACTTCCAGGTTCTTCCAAGTCGCTTCGCGACCTCTTTGCTATCCCAAGCCGCTCCCGCGACCTACGTAGCTTCCCAAACCTCCAGCGACTTACTGACCCCTCAGAGTCGCCTCTAGTCTTGCTCTGTCTGGGCGAAGTCGGATGATAGTCTTACCATAGGACGGTCCAATTCCCGGCCCTCCTCAAGTTTGGTTATTTCCCCTTACAACACACTCTGATCAGGCATACTTGCTTCCACACCTGATCCCACAAAAAAAGTTTCAGAAGTCTATTCACCCCTCCCCTCTAAACTTCTGCCTCACTAAAACCCGTTCGGGACCTACACATTACATACATGAGGCTTCCAACTGCTGACGCATACGGAATGCCCTTCATGTCATCTATCTCATTTTGTGTCTTAGGGCACATTTCTTTGGATAGATGGATTCCATGTTTGAAAGGTAAGAAACCTTTCTTTGAATCCTGCATGTTGAATCGCTTCAAAACAGTGTCTATGTATGAAGCTTGGGATAAACCGATCATTCTTTTCTTCCGATCTTGAGTGATCTTGATCCCTAAGATGTGCCCGGCTTTCCCTAAGTCCTTCATATCAAACTGTTTTGACAACCATACCCTTACGTATGACAAAACCTTTACATCGTTTCCGATGACCAGGATATTGTCTACGTATAGTACTAGGAATACCAAGGCAGTTCCGTCACACTATTTATGCAAACATAATGTTGTTGGCCTTTTGCAATAAAGCCTTCGGGTTGTTGCAAATAGAATTCTTCGTCAAGACTTCCGTCTTGACATCCATCTGCCAGATCCCAAAATCTAGATGTGCAGCTATTGGCAAGAGAATACTGATGGACTCAATCATGGCTACAGGCGAGAAGGTTTCTTCATAATTGATACTCTCTCTTTGAGTGTATCCCTTTGCCACTAGCCTAACTTCAAAGGTTTCCACCTTCCCGTCCGGCCCTCTTTTCCTCTTGTAGACCCACTTTCATCTCCAATGGGTTTTACCCAACTGGGTGGTTCAACTAGCTCCCACAATTGATTATGGTCCATTGAGCCCATCTCCACTTCCATCGTTGTTTATCAGGATTCTAAGTCCTTATCTTGGATCGACTCTTTGTATGACCAGGGGTCTGATTCACTATCTCAGTGAATCTCTCAGTGTTGGGGTTTATTTTGGAAAGTATGTTTTTTACTTTGTATAACCAAACTGAATTTCCTATTTATTTACTGAAATAAATTATTTATCATTGTTGCATTAAATATGATTGAATGTTATATATATTTACAGCATACATGTTCAATAAATAGTACGTATTACATTATAGTTAATTTGGTGATACCAGATCAAGGAAGATCAAATTAACAGTTCCTCGTAACTAAGTACAAATTCACAACCTAGATAGAAATGAACAATCCATCGTGAAAGGTTGAAGTGTAAAGCTTAGATTGGCTTGTCTTGACCAAGAGATTACACTAGTGCATTATGATGCGCTGAATAGGACCTACATGAGGATAAATTCTTCTGCACTGAATATAAAAGAATTAGACCTCAGTGGTTCGTTATTTCTTAATCTCCGTTCCTTAAATAGGATCGTGTGAAATTAATAACTATTGCTTTGACTTATGATGGGAAGAGAATCAACGTAATTCGATACCTTATATCTTGGCAATATTATTAGTTACACGATGATTGCTAACATTTAATACGGAGAATCGTGTACAAGCACGTCTTGCTTTATTTGTCCCCTTGGTGCTATGTTTTAAAAACCGGAACCGAAAGTTGAGCCGGACGACCCCAAAAAAAGGTTGGACCGGGGTCAGACCGGTCGGACCGGATTGAGCCGGTATGGCGTCATAATAAATATTATATATATATAATATGCATAATTTTTTAAAAAATTCAAAATATAGAGTATGATAAGTGAATATAAAGTATCTAAACTCACTTCAAACTTCAAAGTTCAAACTTAAATTTCTAAACATAATAGAAATGTCCATTAACATAAATAGTTCCAACTTTCAAATTTCAATTTCCAAACATAATAGAAATGTCATCAACAATACAAAAGTCACAAGTATTAATTTTTATTTTTATTTTTTGATATTTAATTACTTGATATTTAAAATTTCAGAGATCAATACTAAAATAGTATTGAGATGATATTATAATTATTTTTAATTTTTGACAGAGGAGATGATATTATAATTACACTTGAATTCATTAAATTTAATTTTTTTGAAACCTTCCAAAATAACATTTTAAAATTTGGAGCACCCTTAAATTCTTTTTAAGAAAAATACATATATATTAATTGTATTTTAAAAATAAAAAATGAAATGGAAAGCCCAAAAAAGTTGAAAATGGGTTGGGCTGAAAAAAAACATAAAAGGGGGCCGGTTAAAAACCTAATCTTCTCTCTCTTCCTTCATATTCATAGTCACTGACTCACTCCTCATTCTCCGTTTCTTCTTCAATCAATCGTAAATAGCGCCAAGCCATCCACCACCGACAACCTCTCACGCCACCCGCTCTCTGCGGCCCCGCCCACCACCGCACCCATGCCACCGCACACCCGCCACGCCACCCGCTCTCGCGCTCTCCGCCGCCCACCACACCATCACCTGTAGATCTTGCGGCGTCTGACCCCAACCCGGTCTTCTTCCGCCGAAGGTCATTTGCCCGCTCGAAGGTCTCTCCGCCTTTTTTTTTTTTTTTTTTTTTTTTTTAGTTTTTTGTTGAAAACCGGCGGTTCACCGGTTCACCGGTTCCCGGTTTTCATCGGTTTTTGAAACGGTTTTTCCGGTTTTGTGGTGGGCGGTCCAATAGCGGTTCTATACACCTCTATTAGGCCGCTTCGGGACGGTTCACCGGTCCGACCGGCCGGTCCGACCGGCCGGTCCGACCCGATTTTTAAAACATAGCCTTGGTGGGCTCAAAAGCTTTATCATACCAAATCTTGCAAGTGGAAATTTATTTCCGGTATGGATAATAATGTTGAGTTGTCTTTACTCCAAGGATAAAGATATTAATTAATATAAAGCTTTTTCAGTGGCTTAATTAATTAGTGGACTAGATAATCTTAAACACGGGAAATAATAATCGGGAGCCATATTATTGTAGCATCGTAATATGGATTAAGATGGATAGTTCAATATTAATTTTATAGTGGAGTAAATTAATATTAATGGACTTGAATAATATTTTGACTTAATATTAAAGTTTCATAGCCCATTGGAGGTCCAATCTTAATTCTCCTAAAGGCCCCTCAAATAACCCAATTAAAGTCCAATTAATGAAAAGGAGAAGAAAATATTATTGTTGCCTATTTTTCCTAATTAATTTCAAAATTAATAAATAAAAGGGGAGAATGATTTTCTTTGAATTTTGTTATGGAATGAAGATAAGTATTCTTGGAATGCAATATTATCTCATTAAATTCATGAAATCTCCCACTTGGTTATTTATTAAGAAAGTTTCAAAAAATTGAGTAAATAAGGGAAGGAAAGATTTTCTTGATTTTCTTGAAAATATATTGGGGAAGATATGTATTCTTGAAATACAAGAATATCTCATAAATTCAAGAAGATCCAAATCTTGGATTCCTACTCCCTCATTTATTTCAAAAATTCCATAATAAGAGGAGGTGGGATTTTTGTGGAATATTTTAATTATGGAGAAAATAATATATGAGATATATTCAAGATTTCTTGTAGATCAAGAAAAAGATTTTTCCTTATTATTTTTCCCCAAAAATTCGACCACCACCTCAAGTATAAATAGGGGATGAATTTTTCATCCCCAGGGTAATTCCATGTGTTGGAAAAATTAGAAATCCACAAAGGTGGTGGCAAATATTTTTAGTTTTCTCCTTTATTAAAATCGTTAGTGAGAATACTCCTACGGATTACGTTCTTGGACTTGGGACATATTTGAGAAGGCACTTTGGGTTGATCCATCCTCTCAACGGTTGTCTCTAGAAGAGGTATGTAATCTCGTAACTCCTAGATTCCGCATGCTTAGGATTTACGTGAATTACGTGTACGCATGTTGTTGTTGTTTATTTAACTATTATGTTAAATTAATACACCTCGAATAGATCCGGGCACCCCGTATTTCCCAACACTCAGGTTGTCGGACAACCCTCCCACTACGATGAGGTTCCGGTTGTGTTAGTGTGATGCTTGGTATATCAACTTGTACAGTTGGTATAGGAGTTTGCCCTCTTTATTCATCTAAGATAATCTCACTTTTGGGTTTTCATTTGTTCATATAGTCTTTTCCCAAGAATCCAAAGTGCGTACTGATTACCACCTTTTGATCTTCGGGACCATTGAACATGCACCCCTTCGTTCCCATGGGATATCCTATAAACAACCTTAGCTCCGAACGTGCGTCCAACTTACCGACTTCCTTGTCTAGCACGTATGCACACCCCAGATCCTTAGATGTCTCAGACTGGGCTTGCGCCCGATCCACAACTCTCTAGGGGTTTTGGGAACCGATTTGGATGGCACTAAGTTCATAACATAAGCTGTTGTTTCCAAGGCGTGATCCAAAACTACTTGGGTTGATCTGTATAACTCATCATGGATCTTGACCATTTCTAAGAATGTTCTTGTTTCTCTGTTCTTCCACCCCATTTTGTTGAGGGGTTCCGGGTGTAGTCAACTGGGAAACAATAACCTCGTTTGACATGTAGTTCAAAAACTCATCGCTGAGGTATTCGCCTCCACGATCAAATCGTAGAAACTTGATACTCTTTTACCTATGCTTTTCAGCTTCGGCTTTGATCTCTCTGAATTTATCAAGGGTTTTCGATTTATGCTTCATAAGGAAAATGTACTCGAACCTTGAGTAATCATCGATGAGAGTCACGAAATACTCATAACCTCCTTTTGCTTTGGTCGACATTGGACCACATACATCAGTGTGAACAATTTTCAACACTTCTTTGACCCTATTCCCCTTGGCTCCAAATGCCCTCTTGGTCATTTTACCCACCAAACATGATTCGCAAGTTGGAAATGGTTCAACCTGGAGAGACTCCAATGAACCATCTTGGACCAACCTTTGGATCCTATTTGGATTGATATGACCTAGTTTTAGATGCCAAAGAAGTGTCTCGTTCACATTGGATGAACATTTTCTTTTAGTCTTTGAAATGGTCGATGTGTTAAAGGACTCATTTTGTGGGTGGTGTGAACAGTTGATAGTAATAGAGATTGTTCAACAACTTTCCATGACAGATAAATTTATTACGTGAAGAAATGGTAACAACTTTATTAAAAGTAACCAAATATCCGTCATAGAAAAGTTTAGAAACTGAAATTAAATTCTTTTTAAAATTTGGAACGTAAAGAGCATCTCTAAGAACTAAAACTCTATATTCAAAAGATAGCTGCACGTCACTCCCACTGATTCAACCGCCACTTTCGTAGCATCGCCCAGAGTGATGAGAATCTCACTTCTGCTTAGTTGTCGGGTCCGCTTGAACCCCTGTAAAGTGAAACAAACATGATCAGTGGATCCCATATCCACTACCCATGAATGGGTAGCATACGCCACTAAACAAGTTTCAACAACTAATGCTTGAGAATTACATTTCTTTCCATTCCGCTTGGGATTGGAACAGGCTGACCTCCAGTGTCCTACGTTACCATACTCCAAACATTTCCTCTTGCTTAGACTTTCGTTTTTTATGGACGTTGAGCTGGCTTGGTTTAGTCTCTTTGTCTTCTCGTCATTCTTACCACCAATTGGCCTAGAAAGAACATAAGATTCCTTTGCAACCAAGCTTGTTTTCTTGCGCTCCATTTCCTCTTCAACCAATGTAAGAGAATTTACTAGATCATCCACAGTAAATTTCAGATCGCTCATCAAATAATCTAGATAGATATGATCATAGCTCTTTGGTAGAGATTGGAGAATGAAATCAACCTTAGTTTTGAAATCACATTTTTCGCCAAGAATCTCAAGTTCCTCAAAAAGAACCATAACCCTAAGAACGTGTTCCCTTGCGGTCGTTCCTTCTTCCATTTTTAGCTCAGCCATCTCATGCCTTATGCTTTGGATTACCGTATGGGTCAGATGTGCAAACATCGCTTCGAGATTTCTCATAATGTCTGCAGCTGATTCATATCCTTGATGAAGTTGTTTTAGCAAGTCTGACAGATGCGCCAGGATTATGTCCTTCATCAATTCATTGGCCAACTCCCGTTCATTATAATCCATCTCATCCCATATTTCAGCACCCATTTGGATTGTTGTGCAGTTAGGATAAACTTCATTTTGTAATTCCAATCAAAATAATTTTCTCCAGTAAGCTTAAGATCCTTGAGTTTATCAAGTGGACTAAAAGGTTTCGACATAGCTTAACTGAAATAAACATACATTTCCACGGGTCTGGGTAGGAACTCAATTAATCCATCTATGCCCGCTCTTAATCAACCAATTTTGGACGAAATTGAAAATCCCAAAATCACTAGCCCTGCTAGTAGTTCGTTTATTGTTCATAAGAAGGGGGAGGCTGATGCACAGGCCTTGGCTGCTGTGGGTTCAGGGGTTCCTGCTGGGAACTCATCTATTGCTGGTATTTTGCAATCCCCTAATTCTTGTGTTCCTATTTCTTTGTCTATGTCTGGTTCGAAATTGGATGTTGATGATAATGTAGTGGTTCCTTCTTTGAATAATGTTGCTGGGAAGAGTATGGGTACTGATTTGCAGAATGTTGGTTGGCCTGAATTGCTTGCTTCGAAGTTGAGAAAGAATGGAACTATGAAATCTGCTTATACTTCTAATACAGTGGTGATTCATAGTGATGGGGAGGCTCCTGCTACACCTTCGAATAAATCTTTTCCGCAGGCCCTCACCCCCTCGACAGCTCCACCAGTGCGTAAAGGGGAGTATCTTTCGGTGAATATAGATGATGAAGTTCATAGACACGGGGTCCGTGATTTGCAAAATTCTGTCATTGGACGTATTCTATTGAAGTCAGGTGTTAGGCCTATTCCAACTACAACACTTATGACTATGTTGGACAAAAGCTGGAATATTATGGGAAATTGGAAACTTGTCACCTTGGGTAGGGGATACTTCAACATTCACATAGACGACCTGAAGGGACGAGATAGGATTTTCTTGAAATGCTCATGGCCCCTGGAAATCGGTACAATCAGACTCCAAAAATGGGTATCGGAATTCAATCCTTACAAAGTGAGTTCTCCGATCGTAAATGTATGGGTTTGTATCTTCGAATTGCCAATGGAATACTTCTACGTGCCCATTATAGAAAAAATTGCATCTGCCCTGGGTTGTTTTGTGAGCATTGATTAACATACACGAAATAGAACCATGTGCCACTATGCCCGTGTCTTAATTGAGCTGGATCTTCGGAAGGGTAAAGAGTATAAAATTATGTATGAAAGATCAGGACATTGTTCGATTGCTTCAGCAGGCAACGAGCAACACCCAGAGTTTTGTATTCATTGTCAGATCACTGGTCACTCGGTAGACAATTGTCGTGCTTATGGGGGTAATCAGCCAGAGGACAAATCCAAACCTCCTGGACCGGAAAAGGGATATAAACAAAAGGCATGGGTTCAAAAGGTGGCTACGAAAAAGAATAGCAACACCATTGCACATTCGGAGGACATTAGACCCACGATCATCCTGATACTGTGGCTGGTAAGATGATTGATGTTGATATGCAGGAATTTGGGGATGACGAGACCCTTCCCTAAACTGGGGACTTGGGAGACGAGATCGAGCAGATCTTGGAGGAGCATGACCCTGGAGGGGCTGCCGGAGTTACCTCTGAGAATACGCAGACAGTGGAAAAGGAGAAGGAGCGAGAACAAGCCCAAGATTCAAATGATTGGGAGACGGTTAAGAAGAAGAAGGCAGCTTCGCCCACACGCCTACAGGCCTCACCTCCACCTGCTGCTACCACTAATTCTTTCATAGGGTCCCCCGTGGGGAATGGGAATACAGCTTCAGAATCGGACGCAGAAGTGGAGGACTATCTGAACGATCCTCTGGGCCCACCGGAGGCTAAGTCACCAGTGCAAAAGACAACAAAGAAACCAGGGAGAACTCGTGATGGAAAAGCACAAAAGTCTATTGCTCTTATCCCCAGCTACAATACTCGCGCCAGAGCAACTACTATTCCATCTATTTCAGAAGTAGTGGCCATAGCTAAAGCCCATTCACATGCGGCCTTCGACATTGATGATGAACCTCTACATAAAATGCATTTGTTAGAGTCTTGGGCAGACCGATGTTAAGCCAGTCTGCTTTTTATTTTGCTTTGCTTTATTGGTCACTTTAGGGCCATTGATACTTTTTTCTTCTCTCTTGTCCGGGTCACTTTTGGGTCTTGTTCTCTTTATTTTTAATATATCGCTTATTTGCCCAAAATAATTTAAATAAGCCACGTTGGTTGGGTCATTATTTAAACACATTTGAGCAAGTTACAAACAAGAACAGTTACAAACTTTTAATTAAAAAAATATTAATTAATATCTGGCTCCCACTTTACCAATATAAAATTGACAGGGACTTCGGAGAAGTATATGCATATCAATTTTATACCTAAGTAATAACCATGATTAAATACAGAATTATTACTTCATTTTGATCGAACCTCGTTGGGAGGGTCATCGTCGTCACTAATAATAATTCACAATCATCCTTTTGGGAATTTATTCATGTGAAGGCTATCTTTTGGCCGCTTCGTTGGGGAGATTTCTCCTAAAGAATTCACAAATAAATAAATCATGGAGGTCAAATTAATTTGATTCAAAAACCAAATTAATTATAAAAAATACTTAGTAATTTTGAGGTTTGAGATTTTTCCCAAGCAATATCTCATGCAAATACATTAAACGAATTTAAATAGAAGCATAAGAAAGAAAATATATCAAAACAAAACATAAATTAAACATATTGGGCACAAATTATCCAATTGTCATGGTTTAATTTTCCTTGTCTTGATCTTGAAGAAACACCGTCCTGATTTCTCCCACTCGTTCGTCTCGAAAAGAATTCCGTCTCGAATAACTACGCCAAGTAGCTCACAGCCGGGATGCACGTCTGCATCCAGCCGGCCACTTGGCCGAGCGACCACGCTCGTGCGCCTAGGCGCAGCGCGCGTCACCCATGGGCTCCCGGCAGCCTCGGTAGAGGATTGGGCGGGTCGCGCCTATTGGCGCGCGCGCCAGTTCCTCTCCCCCTTCGGCCAACATCGCCCTTGCGCCCTAGCGCGCCCGTGCGCATACAGAGCCGACCCCGCCCGATGCCTAGCGCCGAGCCCATACGCGCCTGGCGATGTCCGCGTTACGCGCGTGCCTCCTTTTGCATATTTCGCGCGATGCACATCTCTCGCATGCGGTTCCGGGTCCATTTTAACTTCTCGTCTCGTCTTCGTCTTTGATCAGGTTATAAATTATTTTACAAAAATAAATAAACCTAAAATCTAGACTGTTGGGAGATGAATTTAATAAAAGATTATATGATTTTGATTAAGATCCCAAAACCCCTGAGTATGACATGTTCAGGAATGATCTTGATAGATGAGTCAGGATTGAGTTTTAGAGTATTTCGGATGATATCTTGCAAAATGTATAGTCAGCAGATATAGTTCAGGATAGGTTTCAAGACTCGAAAAACTCAAGATATGTTTCGAAGATCTTGAAGTTTCAAAGATGAAATCGAAGTCTCTCAAGACTTCAAGATGAAATCGAGATATCAAGACTCAGTATGGAAACTAGAAATCAAGACTCAAAGATGAAGACTCAAAGATATCGGTCAAGATAAATCAAGACTCGAAGACCTCAAGACTCGAAGACTCGAAGACTCTCAAGACTCAAGACTCGAGAAGACTCAAGACGTAAAAACTCAAGACCGAAAGTATATCGAAAAATCATTAAAATCGAAAAAGACAAGAATTCGAAGACTCAAGAATGTCTTGAATGCTCAATTATGAACACGAATGTTCCGAGGCACTGAATATATCTATCTGAAGGATGCAATACTGAGAAAAACGCGATGCCTTAGAAAGTTAGATATTGCCAAGACATTCAAATGCAGACAAAAGGAACTAAGTCAGAAGTGTTGTTAAGGTTATATCAAACTCAGAGTTTGTAACCAAAAGAGCCATTGAAGGTGTCTACCTTTAACTGGAGACCAAAAGTCAAAAAGAGGAAGACGACAACGCACCATACCGACACACCATAAATTGATAAAGTCAAAAAAAAGATGTCGGATGTACGAAAGTTCGATCGCAAAAAAGTGAAGACCGGCTACATGAAAGGCTATTGCCTAAAACGTGTTAGGGAGTTTCAAATCCTAAAAATAGCCGTTTCTCACACACCATAAGAGGGAACTCACGAAGCTATCTCTCCAACGGATAGTTTTCAAGAGTGACCTTGGTGTATGCCTATAAATACTGGTGACCCTCTACTTTGTAAGGTTACGGGAAATTTATCATAACTCAAGAGCTCAAACTTATTCTTGCAAAAGTTAAAGCACTCGAAATACCTTGAATTTCCCAAGTGCTTCTATATTGAAGAGAGCTCACTTTACTAAGCCTAGCTTGATAAGATTTATCCAAAGCTTAGTCGAGATATCCTAACCCTTTGCATTGTGCTTCATTGTAAAGGATATCTCATCTAGTTGAAACCAACCAAGAAACCCCAAACCCTTGAGAAGGTAGTTGGAGTGTGTTTGTTGGTGAGTAGAGTTGTAAAGAGTTAGTAAACTACGCGGAGTAGTCAGAAAACTCTAGAGGAGAAGTTAGTAAGCTACAGAGGTAGTCTGAAAGCTTGTGTGTGATTGAGTTAGTAAACTACGGAGGTAGTCAGAAAACTCAAGGTCGGGTTGAGTAAGTAAACTACGTGGAGTAGTCAGAAAACTCAGGGCCGAGTTGAGTAAGTAAACCACTGAGGTAGTCGTAAAGCTCCGAAGTTGATAGTGAATTTCTCACGAAGAGTCGGGAGAGTGGATGTAGGAGCTTGAGTCTACGAACCACTATAATCGCTGTGTTCTTTATTGCTTTCCTTATCGTGCTTAACTCGTTTGCATTAACTTGATTTACGAAAGCATACTTTTCATCGATATTGGTTGGAATCAATCCATTGAAGTTGCATAAGTGAATCACAGCCTAATCACTATTTCATAAGGGAAGGTTTTAAAGAAAGCTTAAAACGAGTATAAACTAAGGGCCAACCATTCAAGACGATCGAAAGTAGCTAGAACAGATAGTTACCAAACTGAACTCTCTTCTAAGGATTCAGTAAGTTAGTTATCGATCCAAGCAACTCGGGATCTCTCGACACTCGAGGACTCGGTTGGGATTATCCGAGGTATCTGAAAGCGGCTCGGGATCACCATCTCGAGAGACTTTGACTCGAGTGATCTGTGCTTCTCGAGAACCTAATCTTCGAGGATTATCGACCCAAGTGACCTCGATGAGAAAAAGTTTTAAAATCACTTAACACGTGTATTCCCCCCCCATACACGTGTAAGACTCGTTTTTCACCGGGACCAACAAGTGGTATCAGAGCAGTGGTTCAACTTGACCACCTGCTGTGTTGACCAAAGTTTTATTTTCAAAAATACTTGTGGCCTATCTGAAGCCCGATCTTATTTCTTTGAAATTTTTTCTTTTCAAAAGATCGGAAAAATGTCTTCTAAAAACTTCCCATGTTCTCGATGAGAACTATGATCTATGGAGATCGAGAATCGGGCTCATCTCGTATTCCAAACATGGCGTATGTGGAGAGTGGTTTCTCAAGGACCATTCAAATTCTTTGTGGTGAATCCGAATTACTGAGAAGAAGAGAGAATTGATCCTAGAGCGAGAATTTCCTAAGTCGATGACCAACTAACTCTGAGGAGAGAAAGTTAGTCAATCTAGACTACATTGCAAAAGACACACTATTATCTGAGACAATTTATGATGGTGTGATGGGAATGATCTCTCCTTTATATCTTGCTAAGGAAATATGGGATACACTAGTCATTGTTATGTGCCAAGGCACGAGATCATATAAAAGAAAACAAACTTTCAAAGTGGCAATTGGAAAGTTTGGCGGTTTTTTGAAATGGATGAAGGTGAATCAATAGACAAATTGGAAGTCGATTCACTAGCATCATGAATGATCTAAATGCACTTGGAAAGAAATATCCACAAAGAGAAGTGGCATTGAAAATTTTTAGAGGTCTTTCTAAGAAATGGGATATTCATGCGGTGGTGATTGAAAACACCAAGAACATTAGTTCAATGCCATACCAACAAGTCTTCTCGAAATTTGAAAGCCTATGAATTTGTAATTGATAAGAAATCCAAAAAGGCTGACAGCAAAGATGATTCTTCATCAAGTAAAAATGTGGCTTTAAAAGCCAAAGATAAAACCTGTAAAACTAAAGAGTCTGAGAACCCCCATGCCAAACATCAGGATGAGCTTGAGGAAAAGCTAAAGACCGATGGCAAGGAGGTTTTGACGGACTTAATAGTAGATTTGGAAAATACAAAAGCTTTTACAGGAACCACAGTGCAGAAGAAACCCGAGGACAAATCAACTGAGAAGAAGAAGGACTGAAAAGTGAAGGATCTTCATCCAGAAAGAAGGACTCCAAGTCCAAAGAAGAAAATGATCAGGATGATGATACCAACAGATGTTATAATTGTCAGAAGAAAGGTCACTTCCAGTATGATTGTCCAGAGTTGAGTGCAAAGGAGAGAAGAGAAAGACAAGCTAAATGAGACCAGAAGTTCTCAAACAAAAAGGCCATGGTTGCAGAAGAAGAACACTCACGAAGAGGAATCTAGCTCTTGGATGAGATATTCTCAGACAGTGAAAGTGATGACATCTGTCTGATGGCCATTGAGGAGGTAAACTCTTCTGTCTCTGTTGTTGCTCCTACACTAGCACAAGAGTTTTCAAATTCCACTGAAAACAGTCATTTTGACCTGATGGATTCTTTTGAGAATCTGATGAAGGACTATCTTTGTTTTTGCAAGGATCGCTAAATAAAACTCAAGAGCGAGAATAAGGA
The DNA here is from genome assembly GCA_037126765.1 of Stenogyne calaminthoides. Taxonomy (NCBI): domain Eukaryota; kingdom Viridiplantae; phylum Streptophyta; class Magnoliopsida; order Lamiales; family Lamiaceae; genus Stenogyne; species Stenogyne calaminthoides. The sequence continues at coordinate 22,773,232 of JBBCBC010000002.1, forward strand.
ATCGAATCTTTGAAAAATCTAAAATGGAAAGACTCTAGCAAAACTGAAATCACTTCTCAATTTATGGGAGCTACTGATGAACTGGATGTTCTGAAAGTACAACTCTCAGAGAAAGAGAAGTTGATAGAGACCCTAACTGAAAAGCTAGAGAAATCCACTGAAGAAATTCAGCTAATCAGAACTAAGTTCAATGACCTCTCTGAGAAGCATGAAACTCTGAATCTGTGAGGATAGTGCGTGAGAGAAGTTAACTCTATTGAATAATGCATCTAAAGTAATAGATGAAATTTGAGTTACCAGAGATCTCGCCACTATAAAATCTGGATTGGGATACATTCGGGGGGAACCTCACAAGGTCATCCGAATCTTTGCATCAAGTAGCAAGAAGACAATCTTTGTAAATCAAATGGCACCTACACTTCAATCAAGTAATGCCCAAGGTGTAGACAAAGGAAAAGGACCTATGGTTTGAAAAAAACTAAATGATCGGGTTTAAGCCCAAACCTCGGTGAAGGCTAGAAAACCGAAAGCGATCGATGGAAAATTTCGAGCAAGTACTTCAAAGCCTCGGGCTAAGAATGCAACCTTGAAAGGATCTACACTAAACCATCAGAGGAATCTTGGAAGAGAAACACTCAGCAGAGATATTCTCAATGAAGAGACCAAGTCCTCGATATCTTGAAAGACCCTTATTTGAAGACAGCAACCTAAACCCCCTTGCCTAAGGGTAAAGGTTACTGAACCCAAGTCAACAAAGATTTGGACGGTACAGAAGTCAAAGCAATGGAACAAAAGGCTTGAACCAAAGAAGAATTCAAAAGCCCATGTTCATGCTAAGGCCAACACTCATACACGTAAAAACCTGCTAAGGCACCCGTAGTAGTAAATGTGTATGTAGATGTTTATGGAAGACGGATCGACCACTCTAAAGTGATTAGAGTTGTTAGGCGATTTGGATTCCTAAAGGTCAAATTTAACCTTGTAGGACCCTACACAAATTGGGACCTAAGAATTAAATTGTTTTTCGGGGAGGAAAACAAGGGCCTTTGAATCGACTAAAGATCACATGGCACTAATGAGCGAGAGATGAAAAGGCTCACGATATATGGTATCTTGACGGTGGATGTTCAAGACATATGACGGGATACAAGAAGATACTCAAGAACTATGTTGAACAAAGAGGCCCACAGATCACTTTTGGAGATAACTCCAAGGGGACGATGAAGGATATGGAACTTTGGAAATCGACTGAGTTCATATCCATGGTGTTTCATATGTATCTGGATTGAAGCATAACTTGCTTTCAATTAGCCAATTATGTGATAAAGGTTTTAATGTTGAGTTCTCTAAGAACTTATGTTTTGTGAAAGATGATACATCACGTAAAAATACTCTTGATTTGGTACAAGAAAAGGGAATGTGTATCTTTTTGATTGGAGTTCAACTCCTAAAGATACATGTTTAGTTGCTAAAAGTTCCACAGATACCCAGTTGGTTTATGGCATAAAAGAATGAATCACCTAAATTTCAAAAACCCGAACAAGCTTGCAAGATTAGCTCTTGTATGAGGGTTACCTAACGAAGTGTTGAAGAAGGAACATATTTGTGATGCATGCGAAAAAAAACAGATAAGAGCATCATTTAAAAGTAAAGTTGAGGTTTCTACCGAAAAGAATACTTGATTACTTCATATGGATCTTTTTGGTCCTATAACACTGTGAGCACTAATGGCAGGAAATACACATTGGTAGTAGTTGATGACTACTCGAGATATACTTGGGTCATATTCTTACTCAGTAAGAAAGAGACTCAGATAAAGCTGCCAGAATTACTGAAAAGGCTCAGTATTGAGAAAAATCTGAGTGTGGTCAAAATCAGATCCGATAAAGGAAATGAATTTATAAATCATATTATATCTGATTATTGTGCAAAGAAATGGAATTTCTCATGAAACATCACCGCAAGGACCCTCAACAAAATGGTGTTCTTTGAAAAGAAAAACGGGACTCGAAAAAAGTTCTGCAAGGACAATGATAAATTTGGTCGATATTCCTAAAAGATTTTGGGTGAAAGTTATCAACACCGCATGCTACTCACAGAATAGATCCATGCTGACCAAGAGTCAAGGCAAAACACCTTATGAGCTTTGGAATGAAAGGAAGCCTCTTGTTTCTTTCTTTCGTGTGTTTGGTTTCAAGTGTTTCATACACAATAATGGTAAAGATCGGTTGAAAACTTTTGATAGTAAAAGGCGATGAAGGAATATTCTTAGGATATTCGAAGTCAAGAAAGCTTTCGAGTTTACAAACCTGTAGGACTCTTATTGTGGAGGAAACACCTCATGTTGTTTTTGATGAAACTATTTGTGTTAAGAAGAAGCAGAACATGATCTTGAGATGAACCGACTAAGAGGATCACCAGATTAAGCCCGAAACAAAAAGATAAATTATCCAATCGAACTGAGAAAAGAAGAAGTCGGTCACTATCTATGATTGGAGTGACTCGGACTCGAATAAAAGAAGTTCGGGATGGAAATCGAGGATGGTGAAACTCGGAAAACCAACACTCCAAAGGTGACCAATCTGAGCAGACACTAGTTCAGACTCAGGTATGTGATGCCAATGAAGATGTGGTCACAGCTGAGGCAAATTCTGAATCTATCAACCAAAGGGGAACAAATGTTTCTGACAATGTTCTGAATAGAATTTCCCCTGAGGGAGATGATTCACTTTCTCCTTTTCTTTTGTTCCTGAGTTTCTTCGATTTAATCGAACCTAACATTTTAAATGTTGAGGATACTATTGAAGGGGAACATCAAGAAGGAAATGGTTAGATAGTCATCCTACAAGTCGAGTTGTGGGTGATCTAACCTGAAGTAGTTAAGACAAGAAGGTTCCATGGTGAAAGTGCACTATTCTGCTGCTTCCTATCAGAGAAAGAACCTGCTGAGATTAATGAAGCTCTACAAGATTCTTATTGGATTACTACTATGCAAGATGAGCTGAATCAATTCTCAAGAAATGAAGTATGGGAGTTGGTAGATAGACCGAAAGGCACAATGTCATTGGAACCAAGTGGGTTTTCAAGAATAAAAGAGATGAAAATAACAACATTGTAAGAAACAAGGCAAAAATTTAGTTGCACAAGGTTATTCCCAAGAAGAAGGCTTGGATTATGATGAAACTTTGCACTTTTTGCAAGACTAGAAGCCATCGATTGTTTCTTGCATATCTGCCCACATGAAGTTCACAGATCTATCAAATGGATGTGAAAAGTGCATTTCGAAGCGGTGTGCTCAAAGAAGAGGTTTATGTGGAACAACCTCCCGGTTTCAAAAAGAATGACCAAGTTTCTGTGCTCGAAAAAGCCTTGTATGGTCTCAAGCAAGCACCGAGCATGGTATGATACTCTTTCTCGTTTTCTTCTTGACCATGGTTTTGTCAAAAGGCTGTTGATAGAACCTGTTCGGGGATAGAGGATGGGGAAGATATCTTCTTGGTTGGAGATATATGTTGATGACATCATTTTGGATCTCCAAATCATCATTTGTGTGAAAAGTTTTCAACAACGATGAAAGGCAAGTTTGAGATGTTAATGATGGGAGAGATGAATTTCTTTCTAGGTCTTCAAGTGAAACAATCAAAGGAAGGAATATTCATCAACCGTGCAAAGTACACCGAGATCCGATTGCCAAATATGGTGTCTGATTGCAATGCGTTAGGATTCCTATGAATACTAACTACAAGATGGATCTGATTGGAAGGCAAATCGGTGAATCATACCGATTATAGAGGAATCATTGGATCATTGCTCTATCTCACGACAAGTAGGCGGATATAACATTTCTTTGTTGGGATATGTGCAAGATACCAAGCTAATCCTAAGACTAGTCACATGGAGGTACGCGAAAAAGATCTTGAGATATCTTAAGGGCACGGTGAATAGAGGATTATGGTATCCGGTGATGATAACCTTGAATTAGCGGGTTACTCGGATCTCGACTATGAAGGTTCTTGAATGATGAAAAGTCCACAGGGAACTTGTCAATTTCTAGGAAGCAAACCGATATCTTGGTTTTCAAAAGCAGGACCTCGATAGCAACCAAGATTACTCAAGAAATTTGAATACATGGCTGCAGGAGGAAAGGCTGCGTGCTCGATTCTTTCGCTCGGACAACAATTAAGGGATTATAAAGTTGTGGCCAATAAAGTACCAATATTTTGTGACAATAATAGTGCCATTGCTATTTCACAAAATCCGTATTATTACACACGGATGCAAGCATGTGGATATCGGACATCACTTCATCGGAGATCATGTCGAGAAAAAGGACATAAGGATGGAGAAAATTCATCTCGATAGATTAAAGAGCCGATATCTTGACTAAACCTTTGGTGAATCAAGATTTTGTGAACTTTCGATTGAATTAGGGATGTTAGAACAGTGTATAGAGTAAATCGAAAATTGAAGATTTTTCGGATGCATGAAGCTTTCTCGAATTCTCTTGAGAAACTCGGGATAAAATGGAAATCTCGAATCGAGTCTCGTGAAACTCAGATTCTTGAAGGTCAAGATTGCAAAGAAGCATGTTGAACCCTTTTCAAGATTTCGAAGATTATCTTGACATTTTATCAAGGTCGATTTTCAAGAAGACTGATAGAGGGAAATTAGTCTGAAGAAGTAATGACTCATGTGACCCATTTATTGCTTAAGTAAAACTCAGTAATCATTCGCAATAAATACAAAACACCTGAGGAATGTTTTTGGGCGGGATCGTTTTAAATTCCGAAGAAGGTCAACAGTCATTTAATACTCTGCCATATTATTGACCAATGAGGATATTTTGGCGGCTTACTTTTCGGAGATCGTCGGTTCATATACCCGATTAATCGGAGATTAATCTCAACCGTTGCTTTTCACCTAACCAACACGATTCCCCACGATCTCGAAGCTTTTTTATACCTCTTTAAGCCATTCAAGCCGAAATTTTATCAAACCCTTCGTTCCCAAATACTCTGTAACTAAAATCCCCTTTGCCCAGAAATCGCAAAACCCTAAAGCTTCACATTCTTCATATCATATTCTAAAATGGCCTCAACCGTGTACGAGAGATTAGCCATAACCAATAAGCCATGGTACGAGTTCACTGTCTCACTTGAGAGCACAACCAACTCAAAGCCAGAAGAGGAGGCTCTGGATATGATCCGATCAAGCTAAACTCACCCATCTAGTGGCAAGCCGACCAGACCAGGAGTTCGCAAAGGAGGTAATCGAATTCATCTGCAATCTGAAAATAGATGAAGAAGATTGTATGCACTCTTCGATTACCGTATCTCATCTAGAGCACTCATCAAAATACGTCGATTTTGAGAGGGAGTTGTGCATTATCCCAAAAAATCTGAATGATGTGTTTGAGTTATGTGATAGAGGAGAGGATCTGCGATGTATATGCTCTGTAGAGAGCAGGAGTACCTAGATAGGATTGCTGAGAATCCTGTGAAGTTTGAGGCAACTTTGCACAAGAAGCACCTAAAACCACAATATCGTGTGCTGATGGATATTGTGAGCAAGAGCGTCATGAGTCTTGCGGGGAGTTTTGAGTGATTAGTACCCAAGCTCGGATTGATGGCGGTGATCGAGGCATCTCCCACCACTGACTTCAACTAGCTGAAATTCTTAGTCCAGATGGTGTCGGAGCAAGCCAAGATCATAAAAAGAGTCAATGGGGAAATCACGATGAAAGGCAAGATCCGCCATGCCACCAAAATTGCCTATATTTTGGAGATGTGCAGAGAGGAGGAGGATATCTTCGCCAACTCAACCCCATTCCCTAAATCCAAAATTCTCTTCAAGACCACCACTTCTTTGTGAAGAAGCAGGTCATACGAGGGAAAAGAGAAAAGAAGGTAGAATCACCTTCTGCGGCTGCTGAGAAAGAGACCCAACAAACCAGGGGGAAGGTTCTGTTGGAGGCAAAAATGGAGCAAGGAGCAAAACTGATGAGGCAGAAGAACCTCGCTCCAAAGCGCAAAAGATTAGTGGTTCTCACCGATAATGGTAGCAGTGATTCTGAGGAGAGACAACCTGAGGGCCAAACTGCTCAGAGTTCACCATTACAAGTCTTGGCTCAAAGTTAGCTCAAGGACACAGGATCGGGATCGAGGAGCGGTGTCTTCTCGAGGTGCTCGAGACATCACTCGATTCAGATAAAATTTCTCGGGAAATTTTTAAAGGAGCTCAGACCTCGAGAGATGCCTACCTCGGATGTGCAAGGCTCAGATCAAGAGCTAGCTCGAGTCGATTCAAGATGTGCAGCTCGATCGACGAGCCAACTCAGATTCATATCGAGGAAATGCCACCAGCCTCGGTAACCCACTCAGATGCAAACCGAGGACTGAATGCACAAGCCGGATATATCATCAAGCTCGGGAGCAAAATGTACTCGATGAGCTCCTGAGTGACATAATGCTTGATCCCTTAGCCGAAGCTTCTACTGAACCAGAGAGCCCGAGATGGAAGAAGGGCGAGGCTGAAGAAGGCGAGTGGAGGAGCAAGGGGGAACGGTTCATCCTTGACCGATACCGAGCTCAAATTTCATACCCCGACCGCAAGATATATTCTTGATTAAGGACGATAAGTGTATATCCTCAATCGGACTCTTCCCGAGATGCTTGATATTCTTCGCATTCAGAGGGAAGATCGGTGGAATGAGGAGACGCTTTTTCCCGACCGACTTCTCGTGGTTCGAATGACAAAGCTCGAGGATGAAAATTCCGATTTTGATGATTTGGTTCAAAGGAAGCTAGCCGAGAAGAAAGCAATCGAGGTTGAGTGCCCCGAGAAAATGAGACAAATCCAAACATGGAGATGGGGACCAACAGGAGATCCGAGGATCGATCTCAAATGAAAAAGAGACTTACATGTCGATCAACCTCAGACTGAAGCTAGCACTCTTCAGGTACCTTTTGGCACTATTGATAATTATGCCAGAGTTGCTGAAAGTACTATCTTTAATTCTGAAATGTCTGATAATCAGACTGAGGCTCAATTGGAGACCGGAGCTCAGGATGAAGCTGGAGCTCAGGATGATCAAACAACCTGACGTATGCGAGAAGGTAAGGTCGCGAGATTGATCTCACTCCCGTCATGGAGAAACTTGAGAAGATTGAGCCAATGTCGATCAAACTTACTCAGATGGAAGCAACGTTGGCCAATCAAGCTCAGACAATGGAAGGGCTTAGCCATTCTTCAGAACTGGTGCAGATACAAAACACTCTGACCACTCAGATGACCTCCATGGAAGAAAAGCTGAATGAAAAGCTGGAGGGAGTCAACGCAGAGTTAAGTGCTGAAATGAAACAAAAGCACCGAGTCATTGAATTTCTAGAGGTGAAACCGACAGAAAAAAATGAAGTCTTGATCAAATCTGCTTTGTTGAGAAATGAGCTCGGTGTTCATGACCAAGATGACGAGATGCTTAAAGATGCACTCTCGGCGCTTTGCCCACATATCTGAAGAACTGCATGCGTGGCTAAGAACCACATTAGGAGAATGGAAGATGAGCAAGATCGGCCTAGCGAGGAGAGATCCATTTGTGTGAGCAAAAGAACAATATCACATGGACACAGCTCTCTCCGGACTTCTTCCAAACTACGATTGCAAGAAGGGGAAAGGGAAGGTCTGAGACCTCGGGAAGTTCATGGCACGTGCTTTGGAAAAGAAGGCTCGAAAGATCTTTGAAATGTACAATCTAGCCCAAGCCTTTAAAGAAGTCGATGCTACTGAGAAGTTAAAATTTGCTCAAGTAGAGAAGCCTGTCTACATTCGAGTTTCTGAGCAAACCAAGCTTGAGGTTGCAAGAGAGAAACTGAGTGCTAGAACTAAGGTTGGAACAAGCCAGGCTGGTGCTGAACTGCCTATGAAGAGGAAGGCCTTGGGCGTTGTTCAACCTGTAAGCAAGCGTGCGAAGGCTTCTAAGCCAATCCAGAGAAAGTTGGTTCTGGATGATGAAAATGCAGAAGAATCTGAGTCTCAACCTCAGAAGAAAGTCTTCAACACCAGAGAGGCTCTGATGACACTCCAAAAAGAACAAGCTAAGAAAGCTGCTGCTTCAGTCTCAGGAACTTCTGTGATCAGAAAGAAGATAGATGAAGAGCAGAAGCGAAGGAGTGACTTCAGGAAGTTTGCGAGCAAGAGGAAGGGAACATCGAAAGCGCTGAAGTGGCCCCATGTTGATAAATGGATGCCCATTAAACTCAACGACATGTGGGAAGAAGTGAAGAGAACCTTCTGGTTCAATTATGATGTTCTCGGGGAATGGAGAGGAAGGCTCGGACGAAGCGAAGCTTTCATTGAATATCTTCTCACCTTTTATCCAAAGTATTTACAAAGCTGGATTAACCTTGCGGATGAAGGTGGAGTACAGATAGTAGCCCCCAATCCATATTCCTATCCTCCTCCGAGACTTGGTAATGGCTTGGTAAATGAAAAGGCCATTCAAGAAATTGCTTTCAAGATTTGGTCAGTTGGGCCTAACTGGAAACAGTCCAGATATCATCAGAGAAAGAAATGAGCTGAAGAAGAGATTCTTCGGAATGTTTGATCTGGAAGTGCCCACTGATGAAGTCAAAAATGAAGCAAACAGAGCAGAAGACTGAAGAGCCGAATCTGAAGACTAAAGACTGAAGACTCAGAAGATTTTGTACTCTTTAAATTTTTATCTTTTTTATTTTGTTTGATAAATTCATTGTAATCTGTAATTGTACACTTATCATCAATGAAGATTTATCATTATGCTCAAAAGATAATATCTCATTATCTTATTTTACATGTCTTTATATTTGATATGTCTGATTACTATTGTTTAGTGATGAAGTTGTTGGGAGATTCATTGCTGAAGTAATTGTTGAGAGACATAACCAATCTTGTAATAGGATAAACTGAAACCTGAGTATAGGTTATATATACATAACAAGATAGGTTTTGGCATCATCAAAAAGGGGGAAATTGTTGGGAGATGAATTTAATAAAAGATTATATGATTTTGATTAAGATCCCAAAACCCCTGAGTATGACATGTTCAGGAATGATCTTGATAGATGAGTCAGGATTGAGTTTTAGAGTATTCAGGATGATATCTGCAAAATGTATAGTCAGCAGATATAGTTCAGGATAGGTTCTGAAGACTCTGAAAAACTCAGTATGTTTCTGAAGATACTGAAGTTTCAAGATGAATTGAAGTCTCTCAAGACTTCAAGATGAAACTGAGATACTGAAGACTCAGTATGGAAACTAGAAATCAAGACTCAAAGATGAAGACTCAAGATATCACCAAGATAAATCAAGACTCGAGAAGACCTCAAGACTCGGAAGACTTCAAGACCTCAAGACTCTCAAGACTCAAGACGCAAGAAAATCAAGACCGAAAGTATCGAAAATCATTAAAACCGAAAAGACAAGAATTCATCAAGACTCAAGAATGTAATGAATGCTCAAGATGAACTGAATGTTCCGAGGCAATCAATATATCTATCTCAAGGATGCAACATCGAGAAAAACGTGATGCCTTAGAAAGTTAGATATTGCCAAGACATTCAAATGCGCATAAAAGGAACTAAGTCGGAAGTGTTGTTAAGGTTATATCAAACTCGTAGTTTGTAACAAAAAAGAGCCGATTGAAGGTGTCTACCTTTGGCGGAGACAAAAGTCAAAAAGAGGAAGACGACACTGCACTATACCGACATCGACAAAGGATGTCAAAAAAAAAGATGTCGATGTAATGAAAAGTTCGCATCGCAAAAAGTGAAGACCCGGCTACATGAAAGGCTATTGCCTAAAAAACGTGTTAGGGAGTTTCAAATCCTAAAATAGCCGTTTCTCACACACCATAAGAGGGAACTCACAAAGCTATCTCTCCAACGGATAGTTTTCAAGAGTGACCTTGGTGTATGCCTATAAATCTTGGTGACCCTCTACTTTGTAAGGTTACGGAAATTTATACGCAACCCAAGAGCTCAAACTTATTCTTGCAAAAGTTAAAGCACTCGAAATACCTTGAATTTCCCAAGTGCTTCTATATTGAAGAGAGCTCACTTTACTAAGCCTAGCTTGATAAGATTTATCCAAAGCTTAGTCGAGATATCCTAACCCTTTGCATTGTGCTTCATTGTAAAGGATATCTCATCTAGTTGAAACCAACCAAGAAACCCCAAACCCTTGAGAAGGTAGTTGGAGTGTGTTTGTTGGTGAGTAGAGTTGTAAAGAGTTAGTAAACTACGCGGAGTAGTCGAGGAAAACTCTAGAGGAGAAGTTAGTAAGCTCTGAGAGGTAGTCCGAAATCTTGTGTGTGATTGAGTTAGTAAACTACGGAGGTAGTCGTAAAAACTCAAGGTCGGGTTGAGTAAGTAAACCACGGAGTAGTCGAAAAACTCAGGGCGAAGTTGAGTAAGTAAACTACGAGGTAGTAAAGCTCGAAGTTGATAGTGAATTTCTCTCGAAGAGTCGGGGAGAGTGGATGTAGGAGCTTGAGTCTCTCGAACCACTATAATCTTTGTGTTCTTTATTGCTTTCCTTATCTGCATTTAATGTTGCATTAACTTGATTTAAAGCATACTTTTCATCGATATTCGGTTGGAATCAATCATTTGAAGTTGCATAAGTGAATCACAACCTAATCACTATTTCATAAGGGAAGGTTTTCAAAGAAAGCTTAAAACGAGTATAAACTAAGGGCCAACCATTCCACGACAGTTGAGTAGCTAGAATATAGTTACCAAACTGAACTCTCTTCTGAGGATTCAATAAGTTAGTTATCCGATCCAAGCAACTTAGGATCTCGACACTCGGGACTCGGTTGGGATTATCGAGGTATCGAAAGCGGCTCGGGATCAACATCTCGAGAGACTTTGACTTCGAGTGATCGTGGCTTCTCGTAACCTAATCTTGAGGATTGTCTTACAAAAAGTGACCTCGATGAAAAAAAGTTTTAAAATCACTGAACACGTGTATTCCCCCCCCATACACGTGTAAGACTCGTTTTCATCGGGACCAACATAGACTAGTCTATTACATTGAACCAATCAAATAGCTTAATCTACTCATGAATTTTCTCACGAGAAAAACAAATTTGAACTAGTCGAATTAAAACCAATCATACGCATGAAATAAATAAACACATTAAATACCATGACAATTGGATACCTACAAAACAGATCTAATAATTCTACTATCCAATTTTCAATAAAATTTAATGTCCAACAAATTTAAATAACAATTTAAATACAGAGCTCGAAACCGAGACTTTGATACCAGTTGTTGGAAAATTCCGGGTGCCCGGATCTATTCGAGGTTTATTTAAATACATATTTAAATTAATCAATTAATTACTAGCATGAATCAATCCTAAATTAATTCAACATAATAATTAAATAAACAAGGGATAGAGTTATAAATGGCCCAATAACAAAAGAAATATTATTTTCTATCATCAATTTATAAATTGTTCTTTTTTAGCCAAAAAGATATTTGTTTTGCCCATTTTACCCATAGTAAAATAATTTAAAAAATTAATAGAAAAAAACCGCAAAATCAAAAAATTAATGTCTTCAACAAAGAGAAGAATTCTCAATCCTCTCGCCATCGTCGCGGCTCCTCGGGCTCTATCCCCCACCACGGGCTCACCTCCAGCCTCCCACTCCCGCTATCATCCTACTATATCACTTACCATGGGCGTTGTTCAAGATAGCATATCCTCTTTTTTCAAGGTAAGTTCAGTTTATAAAGGGAAAAATTCAAATCTCCGAATCGAATGTGTTGGTTAGATTTTGCCATATGCATTCTCTCTTTTGTTATGTTTATGTGACTTTGGAATATGCTTATTATTTTTGAATTTTTTGAGATTGTGAAAAATATTGCTTGCAAGGTGTTTGAAAAAATACTTGAGAGAGAATGGTTTTTTTTATGCCATTGATTTATTTTATTTTATCGACTATGTTGGTGCAAGAAGCTCCGTTAACGCCCTCGTTAAATGACAATTTTTTTTGTATTGACACATCATTCTTCGTAAGTACCAATTCTTAATTTATAATGTCTATTATGATCATGAATTTTATTAGTGCCCATTGTGATATTTGAACATGCAGACATTATTGAAGCAATTATGGTGTAGAAGACATCCAAAAGATTTGGAATGTAGCCATGACTATGGTGAATTGATAAAGGAAGACTATAAGGATTTAGAATTTCCACCAGGATTGATAGATTATGTGAGTGGGAGAAAAATTATGTGGTCATTCAAACATTGGCGAGATGTTAAAAATGTATGCAATTCTTTCTACAATGTTCATTTTATTGTAATTTTGATTTGTGTTATCTACTATTTTTTCATCGTCATGTGAAATTTTTGTAGGCTATACTTGTTTACCATGTCGGTGATGGCGATGCGGGGCATTAGATTACATGCATAATGCGGATGACTGAATGGTTCGTCGATATATATGACACACTCTTGTACAACAAGGATCCTGCTATGATCTTGAATTGAAAGCAACAATTGATTCCCCTTTGGCGTTTACTGCCACCATTGCTTGAGAAGGCTGGGTTTGGGACTTGAGTAAGTATAGAAGGCATCGAGGCAAAATGTTACATGTAAATGTGCCTCTATCTCAATTCGATCAGAACAATATCCAAAGTTGTGGAGTTTTTGCTTTGATGTACATAAAGGCTTTGATATGTTATTTATAAATTATTGGTTTAACATGACTATTAAATGTTGGTATGTTCTTAATTAGAAATTGTACGTGAAAAATATTGGTGTTTGGGGCATAAATATACGGTGATACAACTAAAATAATTATGTTACGAGCTTAATATATGATGGAACGAGCTTAATTTACGGTGGTACAAGCTGAAACAATTGTGGTATGAGGTGCTGAATATATATTGGTGGTACGGGCCAAAATAATTGTGGTACGAGCTTAAAATAATTGTGGTAAGGGCTTAATATATGGTGGTATAAGTTAAAACAATAGTGGTACGGACTTAATATATGGTGGTACGAGCTAAAATAATTGTGGAATGAGTTAAAACAATAGTGGTACGGACTAAATATATGGTGGTACGGGCTAAAATAATATGGTACGAGCTTAATGTATGGTAGTACGAGTTAAAACAATGGTAGTATGGGTTGAATATATGGTGGTACGGGCTAAAATAATTGTGGTACGAGCTTAAAATAATTGTGGTACTACTTAATATATGGTGGTACGAGTTAAAACAATAGTGGTACGAGCTGAATATATGGTGGTACGGGCTTAATATATGGGGGTACGGGCTAAAACAATTATGGTACATGCTTAATATATGGTGGTACGAGTTAAAACAATAGTGGTACGAGCTGAGTATATGATGGTACCGCCTTAATATATGGTGGTACGAGCTAAAACAATTGTGGTACGGGCTTAATATATGGTGGTACGAGCTTAATATATAGTGGTATGAGTTAAAACAATAGTGGTACAGGCTGAATATATGGTGGTTCGAGCTAAAAAAATTATGGTACGATCAACCAATAAATTATTTGATTTAGGCAATACCTTCAGTACTTTGACGTGAGGCACAACCAATAGATTTATTTAATCGAGTGACGTGAATGGCGAGTGAAAAATTTTTATTTCATTTAGGGATTGTAAAAGTATAAACAGTAGCAGATCAGAAAAATATAATAAAGTGAGAGAAATAAAGAAGAACCGGTTGTTTTAAGAAAAAAGGAATAAGGGCATAATTGGTAAAAAATATGTTATCTTGGCTAGAAAAGAATGAAGTTAAAATTATTGACAAAAAAGAAATTTTCAAAAAAAGAATTGGCTATATTTAGGGGTTTGCATAATAAACAACAACAACATGCGTACACGTAATTCACGTAAATCTTAAGCATGCAGAATCTAGGAGTTACAAAATTACATACCTCTTGGAGTGACAACCGTTGAGACGATGGATCAACCCAAAGTGCCTTCTCAAATATGTCTCACGTCCACGAACGTAATCCAGAAGAATTAGAGTCTTCTTAAATCCTTTTAAGGAATGAGGATAATGTCTTCCTTCATCAATATCATTCCTGTATCTCATTTTTTCCAGTACAGGAATACATATTTCAAGAATCTTAATTATTCTTCAGAACTTTGAGATAATTTTTATCTCGGATTTCATTATTATTTTCATCAAAAATAACATGAAAAGAGACCTTCCAGATATTAGAAACTGGCATTAGTTTGGAGCTATTTAGATATAATCTCCAATCTTCCATTAACACTTTCTTTCTTTAAGTTTCTCTTTAAGAGAATTTCTCAAAAGATCAAAACTTTCTTGAAGAGAAAAGTCTTGATAGTCTTCAATTGGGATCTTGAGCATCTTGTAATTCAGAATCGGAAATCATAGAGACGTCTGATTTTGAATCAGAAAAATCAATATCATTGAATAAATCTTTCTTGATATGATTCATATAAAGATCCATAATTTTTTCCTTGGGAAATAAACCAACATATTTCTTAGAATATTCAGAAAATGAAGAAAGATTATTTGAAGTCTTTTCACCAGAAGACTTTTTATATTCATCTATTTTGGATTTAATCCTATTGATATTTCCCTGCAAAGGTGACTCATGGGAGCCAGGAGTAATAACATTTAAGTTATTCCAAAATCTCGTAGTATGGATCCTCCATAAACTTGGTATACCATCTTCAGTATAACTGAATTCTGGTCTCGATTTCCAGACCCATGGGATTCCGGAATCAACAAAAAACATACAAATAATTTTACTACTTGTATTATGAGTTTTTAATGAAGAAAAATTAATAGAATATTCTTCCAATAGAGATTTAATCTCTCCAGGTAAAATATCTACCAAAATTTCCCCACCAGGAGAAAAGCCAATTAGGAATTTGATTCCTACTGATATTATCACAAATTTTTATCAGCCAAGTGTGAGAATGCTTAGCATTCTGATAAAATAACGTTTTATAAAAACTTTGTAGATAATTTCAATAATTGTATTAGTAAATTATTTTAGTGACTTCATTAGTCATGCTTCTCTCAGCAAAAGGAGTAGTACCTCATTCTTGGATGGAGATGATTTTTTTAATGATAAATTTAGAGTAATTTATCGCTTTACTCTTAGGAGAAAAATGTTGAATATCAACACTTCCAAGGCTAATGAGGATATTCTCATAAAATCCTCTCGTCTTATAAGTTTTCATATTCCAACTATTAGCTGGAAAATACTTATCCATAAGAATCCATGGGGACTCTTTGAATTTTTCATCATCATCTTCGATGACAAGAATCAATTCTCTCTTAGGAGAATCAAAGAATTTATATTCTTTCTGAGCGACTGAAAAATATGACTTCTCATCATCAGGTTTTGAAGGATTGTCCTGAACTTGAATATTTCTGCTTCGTTGTTTGAGGAATTCTTGAAATTCCTTATCAAAATTTTCTCCTTTTGAAGAAGAACCAATACCAGAAATGTTCTGGTTGTAAAGGGATTTCTTCCCTTGTTGTAAAATAGGAGATCCTCTGCCTCCCCTTCCTCTATAAGAGGAATAACTTCTTCCAGACTGGCTCATAACTGTCATGAAGAAATAAATTCACGAGTTAAAAAATCTGGGAGATGATTATCTTTCCCTTGCTTATAAACAATATCAAAATCAAAATAAGCAAGATGAGATTGCCATCGGGCAAACATTTGTTTAGAAACATTATGTTCAAAATCTTTGAAGAGCATAAAAGTAGCAGCCCTGCAATCAGTTTTAATAGTAAATTTCTGATTATATAAATCATCCTGAAATTTAAGGACACATTTGACAATAGCAAGAATTTCTTTAGCTGTAGCAGAATAATTTTTCTGACTATTATTCCATTTACCGGAATAAAATCTAATGATATAATCCTTTTTATTATCAGGATTAATTTGTTTTAAAATACCTCCATACCCCAAATCTGAGGCATCAGTTTCAACAATTTTTTCCCAAGAGGGATTAGCTAGCATAAGACAAGGAATATTTTTAACCTTTTCTTTTATCCTGATAACAACCTTAGTATGATCATCATTCCAAGGAGAAGGATTCTATTAAGTCTATCATATAAGATAGCGGAATCTTCAGCAAGATTCTTAATATAAGAAGACACATAATTAAGGCTTCCTAAGAATCTCTGTAACTGAGTTTTATCAGTTATAACATCAGGGAATTTATTACCAAATTTAATACTTCTTTGAATTGGAATAATATTACCTTTATCAATAATATGACCAAGAAATTTTACTTTAGTCTGGAATAAAACCATTTTAGGTTTTGAAATAACTAAACCATTTTTAATGACTAAGTTTTTAAACATATCAAATTGTTTCAAATGTATTTCAATATCTTTAGAAAATACAAGGATGTCATCAATATAGACAATAATAAAATCACTATTAAGGATTAAAAATATCATTCATAATTTGTTGAAATTCGAAGGAGCATTTTTAAGACCAAAAGGCATGATCCATTCATAATGACCAAATGGAACATTAAAGGCGAGTTTTTATACCTATCGGGTTGATTAATGAATTTGCCAAAAACCCGATTTTAAATCAAATTTAGAAAATAAGAGCATTGACTAATCTGTCAAGAAGATCTTTTTATTAGGAATAGGATGTCTAATCCATTTTAAAACCTTATTGAGAGGTTTATAATTAATAATCAATCGAGGAACTCGCGTTCTCGCTTTCGTAATGTTTATTAACATAGAAAGCAGTACAAGACCAAGGAGATTTAGAAGGAGTTATAAGCTTCTTCTGTAATAAGGAAGATATTTCCTTTTAACATAACTCTAAGTATTCAGAGTTCATTTGATAAGTGTTGGGAAATGAATTTAATAAAGAAGATTTTGATTAGATCCCAAAACCCCCTGAGTATGACATGTTCAGGATAATCTTGATAGATGAGTCAGGATTCAGTTTTAGAGTGTTGAGGATGTTATCTGCACAATGTATAGTCAAGCAGATATAGATCGGGATAGATTTCAAGACTCAAGAAGTTTCAAGAAATCAAGTTTTAGTATGAAACCGAAGTTTTCAAGACTCAAGATGAAATCGAGAATCAAGACTCGATGTAGAAATCGAGAATCAAGACTCAAGATGAAGACTCAAGATATCTCTCAAGACTCGCATCAAGATAATCAAGATCGGAGACAAAGGATACTGAAGGCACAGTAATTACTGAAGACTCAGTATTATACTAAATGCTCAGTATATCTTGAATGTTCCGAAGCGAAGAAGCTGAGGAATATAGCCGTTTGAATCCAGCTATCGTGGACCAATGAGAGGAAGACAACCAAAATTAAAAAAAAAGCTGGAGACTTACAAAGAATAGTATGGATTTGAATGTGATTCTCTCCAGCGGTAAATTCAAATCCACACTATAAATACAAGTTCTTCATACATCATTCTGGTGGAAGTCACGGAGAAGATAAATAGCGATGCTCTGAGCTAAGAGAACATATACCCAAGCTTTCCCACCCTAGAACACAAGTCTGTAGATATACAAATATATTCAAAGAGTGTTCTAGAACCCAATCTAAGCAACTCACGATGTATCCTACGCTTAGAGAGATTTTCCCAACCTTAACATTGAGGCTAAACAAATGTAAGGGAAAATCTCACCATAGTTGGAGACAACACCAAACCCAAACCCCATTCTCGTAAGAGATAACTAGTGGTGAAGTGAGGTAGTTGTTAGATAATCCCGAGAGAGGGTGATAAGTCCCGTTGGAGTGTGAACTCGTTAAATATCTAGAGGCGAGCCCAAGAGGGTGATAAGTCCAGAGGCGAGCCCGAGAGGGTGATAAGTCCAGTTTGAGTTAGTAAACTACAGAGGTAGTCAGAAAACTCAAAGTAGAAAGGATAGTAAACTAAAGAGGTAGTCAGAAAACCTTAGGAAGTGTTTGAAGGAATTTCCCTAGGAACAGGGAGAGTGGATGTAGGAGCTTGAGTCTCCGAACCACTATACATTGTTGTGTTGTTTATCGCTTTTACGTTTTATCTTGTCATATGCATTCGATCATAAGCAAAACACAACACATGAGCTTAAAAGAGAAAAAACTGGAATCACCATTCCTTCACTTTCGTTTTTTTATATGCATCACTTGTCTTGTTTTTTCCTTCCAAGACGAGAAAAAATGGGTTTTTTCACGGGGCCTAACAACAAGGTCTAGAACAATTTTATTTTCTTTAAAATCTTCTTCATAAGGAAGAGAATTTTATTTTTTTTTAAAATCTTCTTCATAAAAAGGGAAAAATCATTACAAATTTTTTTTTATTTATTAAAAATTGAATCCAAGTTTGGATTAAAAATCTTATAGTAATAGAATTAAGCTCATTTAAGAAAATTGATTTGACAAAAATTTGATTTGAATCAAAAAAATTGAATAGGTTTAGTGATAAACTTGAAAGTAATAGGTTTACCATTATAGATTATTTTTTCTACCAACAAAGGTTAGAGAATATATTTTAAATAGAAAAGGAAGACCAATAATCATTTGACTAGTGATCTTTTTAAGAAAATACAACAACCATTACACAAACATAAGCATTTTTAATTATAATTAATCTTTAAAGAATCAAATTAGAAAGTGAATGAATAGGTTTTTTCAAAAAACTTAGTAGGAATTATTCTAAGGTTTACCATCGGCACCACTATCAATCATAGCAATAAAATTTTTCTTATAAGAATTATTTATAAGAAGAGAAATCTTAGTATATCATTTACGTGATATAATCATATTAATGGTAGATAAATGATTTTTCTCAATATTAACAATCAATTTCAAAGTATTGTGAAAGAGCTTTATAGTTAGTTTCACTATCCTCAATTTTTTCTTTACCTTTCTCAATAAAAGAAAAAGAAAATAAGAAAATCTTCACATACGTTTTTTGAAGAAAATTTATTTTGACAATTAACCATGAACTAAACAATTTGGATTATTTTTAATTCTTTTTGAAATTGTTAAATTTTTAATTCAGAATATTATAATAATTAATTAATCTTTTATGAAAGATAGTTTTATCTCTTCATTCGGTTTAGAAGAATCATGAAATTGTTAAATGTTGAATGAGAAAGAAGATTTTTTCAAAAAAAAACTTAGATAAGGAATTATTCCTAATGTTATCTGCAAAATGTATAGATGCAGATATAGATCGGGATAGGTTTAAATCGAAGAAACTGAAAGATGAAACTATCAATCATAGAAATAAAATCTTTCTTATAAGAATTATTTATAAGAAAGAGAAATCTTAGTCGGAGATATCATTTCAAGTGATATAATCATATTAATGGTAGATAAATGATTTTTCTCAATATTGAAGACATTGTCATCAATTTCAAAGTATAATTGAAGACCAAGGATTTAAGGAAAAGTAATTTAGGTAATTCTTTGGACTATCCTCAATGTTTTTTGAAAATATTACCTTTCTCAATGAGAAAAAGATTGCTTAGAAAAATAGATATTGCCCAAGATATTCTCATGCGGAAAAATTTTTAAAGAATCTTATACATCGGAGATGTTTGAGATTATTAATCTCATGAACAAAATCATTTATACTTTCACCAGCGGATTATTTTTTCGCATCGCAAAAATATTTTTTAGGTTTACCTAAAACGAAGAGTCTCAAACACTAAATATAGTCGTTCATTCACCCATATTATGGAGTTATCTCTACCATGGATATTTTTTTTTGGTGCACCCCTATAAAAGACTTGAAGGTTATTGGGGAAATTTGTTTTATCAAACTTATTATGCAAGTCTTCATTCTTGATAAGATTTATCAAGGCTTAGTCGAGATATCTAGCCTTTGCATTGTTCTTATTGTAAAGGATCATGAAAACCAACCAAGAAAAACCCTTTGGTAAATGTTGGGAGATGATTGTTGGTTTGATTGGAGTTGTAAAGAGTTAGTAAACTACATGAGATTGGAGGTAGTGAGTAAAGCTCTAGATAAGAGAAGCGAGTAAACTATCTTGGATAGTCGAAATCTTGTGTGTGTTTTGAGTAAGTAAACTAGAGAGAGGTAGTTAGAAAGCTCAAAATAGAAAGGTTAGTAAACTCTGAGAGGTAGAGAGAAACCTTAGGAAGTGATTAGTGAATTTCTCTTAAGAGTCGAAAGAGAGTGGGCGTAGGAGCTTGAGTCTCTACGGACCACTATAACTTGTTGTGTTCTTTGCTTTCTATTTTGCTTTGATTAAGCATTGCATATCTTAAAAGCGAAAGCATATTTTCACCGATATTGGTTGGAATCAATCCATTGAAGTTGCATCTAACTGAATCTTTGCCTAATCACTATTCCATTAAAATGAAGAAAAGAAAAGCATAAAACGAGTATAAACTTAGACAAGACCATTCCAAGATATGTCGAGTAGCTAAAACAGAGATAGTTACCAAATGAACTTACTCTTCGAGGGTTCGATGAAGTTGATTATCGATCAAGCGCATTTTCGGGATCTCTGAAAACTTCGAGGATCGGTTGGGATTATCGAGGTATCCGAAAGCAACTCGGGATCCTTTGTCTCGGGTAGACTTTGACTCGAGGCGATCTGTGCTTCTCGAGGACCAAAAATCATCAGACAACCGCGACCCAAGTGACCTCGAAGAAAGAAAAAGTTTTAAAATCACTTAACACGCGTGTATTCCACCCCATACATGTGTAAGAGACGTTTTGCACCGGGACCAACAAGTGGTATCGAGCGCAATTGGTTCAACTTGACCACCTGCTTTGTTGACCAAAGTCTTATTTGCTAAAATACTTGTGGTCTATCTCGAGCAGATCTTATTTCTTTGAATTCTTAAAAGACTTCGAGACAAAATGTCTTCTAAGAAACTTCCCATGTTCTCGATGAGAAATGATTTAGCGAGAAACTGTATTCTAAACATGAACGATATGTGGAGAGTATGAAGGAGAATTTGTGCTGAATCGAGAAAATGATCAAAGATAAGAAAATATTCTAATCATGAACGATGTGGAGAATTTCTAAATATATTCAAATTCTTGTGGTGAACTAAAATGAGAGAAATGATCCGGGGAGTCAATCTCCGATGAGACTATATTGGAAGTTAGTCAATCAGACTATCCAAAAAGACACACTATATTGATGATTGGTGTGATGGGAATGATTTCTCATTGTAATCTTGGTAAAGAAATTTGGGATACACTAGGCAAGAATGTGCCAAGGCATAGATCATATCAAGGAAAACAAACTTTTCGGTTGCCATTGGAAAGTTTGATAGTTTTTGAAATGGAAGATGGTGAATCTATAGACAAATTGGAAGTCGATTCACTGGCATTATGAATGATCTGAATGCACTTGGAAAGAAATATCCACGAGAGAGAGAAGTGGCATTGAAAAATTCTTAGAGGTCTTTCTAAGAAATGGGATATTCATTTTGGTGATTGAAAACACCAAAAATATTGATTCAATGCCGTATCAACAAGTCTTCCGAAATTTGAAAGCTTATGAGTTTGTTATTGATAAGAAATCAAAGAAAAGGCCAAAGAAAGATGATTCATCATCTAGTAAAAATGTGGCTTTCAAGGCAAGGATAATAAAACACAGTAAAACTAGAGAAGTCGAGAACTCGCTAAAAATCGGGGATGAGCTTGAGGATAAGCTAAAGACTTGATGGCAAGGAGGTTTGAAAAGACTTAATAATCGATATGGAAAATATAAAAACTATTACAGGAAATCACGGTACGGAAAAAAGCCGAGGACAAATCAATCCGAGAAGAAGAAGGACACGAAAATTTGAAGGATCTTCATCCAAAAGGAAGGACTCAAAGTCTAAGAAAGAAAGTGATCGGGATGATGATACATAAACGAGGATCTATATTCCGCAAAAAAAAGGTCACTTCGGTATGATTGTCGGACAAGTGCTAAGGAGAGAGAAGAGAAAGACAAGCTAAAAGAGACAAGAAGTTCTCTAGGAAGAAAGTCATGGTTGCGGAAGAAAAAACATTCGAGGAAGGATCTGAGCTCTTGGATGAAAGGAGTGATCATTCAGATGAGGAGGTAAACTCTTCTTTCTGTTCAAGAAGAAAATTTTTTAAAATCACTTAAGAGGAGGATTTGAAACCTTCTTTTCTTTCTCAATGTTCCCCTACTGAACATTCAAGAGTTCAACATCTAAACACTTCTTTCAAGTTCTTTGTTGCTCAAAAAGTCTTAAAGACAAAAGTTATCAAGTTCTCAGATCAATTTGACTGATGGATTCTTTTGAGAGTCTTATGAAGGATTATCTTTTACAAGAAATGAATGTTCAAGAGAGAACAAAAGATTTATGAGAATCTAAAGTGGAAAAACTCTAGTAATCTTGAGATCACTTCTCAATTGATGGGAGCTCTTGATGAATGGATGTTCGAAAGTACAACTCTCGAGAGAAAGAAAAGTTGATAGTGACCTAAGCGAAAAACTAGAGAAATCCTTTGAAGAGATTGATTTGATCGAACTAAGTTCAATGACCTCTCCGAGAAGAATGAAACTCTACAAAAAATGTGAGGATAGTCTTGTGAGAAGAAGCTAACTCTATTGAAATCTTTGGATCTAAAGTAATAGATGAAATTGAGTTATGAGAGACTGCCACTAAAAAAACGGATTGGGATACATTAGGGGGAACCTCACAAGGTCATCTGAATCTTTGCATCAAGTAGCAAGAAGACAATCTTTGTTAAACCAATTGGCACCTACTTTTGAAGAAATGCCCAAGGTTGAAGACAAGGAAAAGGACCTATGGTTCGATAAAACGATGATCGTATGAAAGCCCAAACCTCGGTGAAGGCTAGAAAACGACCATATCCACTCGAGAGGAAAATTTGGCAAGTAAAAAGCCTCAGGCTAAGAATGCAAACTGAAAGGATATGCCTTGAACAAAGAGGAATTTTCAAGAAAACACTCAAAAGACATTCTCAATGCCGCAAAAACCAAGTCCTCAATATCTTTGAAAAGATGTTATTTTCAAGATAGGCAACCTAAACCCCACTTGCCCTAGGGGTAAAAGGTTACTGAACGATCAACAAAGATTCGGACAATTTGCATGAAGCCAAAGCAATGGAACAAAAGGTCGCACCAAAGAAAAACTCTAACGCTAGAAAGAAAATACGAGGATCTTTGCTAAAAGTGGTGAATGTGTATGTAGATGTTTATGAAAAGGCAGATCGGCCACTAAAGTTGTCGGTATTTGGATTCCAAAAGGTGAAACCAACAGGAAGGTAGGACTTCGAGAAAGGCCAAGGAAAAACTGATTTGTTTAAAATGGGTAAAAACCAAATCTGTCTAAGTGGTGAAGATTTTTAAAAAAGAGGATTCCAAAAATGTAAAAATGGGTACCACAGATCGAAATCTTTTTGTATAAGAAAAGCGAGGAAAAAAATTTCGATGAATTTGAATGAAGACATCATTAGCCTTGTTAAAAGAAGATCTGAGATGTCATTGTTGGAAGATGAATTTCCTTCTTGGACTTCAGGAGAAATCAAGCTGAAGAAGGAACTTCATCAGAGATCATGTCGAGAAAAAGGACATCAGGATGGAGAAAAAATTCATATCTTGATAGAGAGTCGATATCTTGACCGAACCTTTTTAAAATTTGAATCAAGATTTTAGGAACTATCAGTTGAATTAGGGATGTTGGATCCAGGTGTATAAAGTAAAATCTGAAAAATTGAAGGTTTTCAGATGCATGAAGTTTTCTCACGATTCTACTGAGAAACTTAGGATAAAATTAAAATAGAAAAATCGAAGTCTCGGGAAACTCGGGTGTCTTTGAAGGTCAAGATTTCAAGATCATCTTGAACCCGATTCAAGACTCATTATCATACTGACATTTTATCAAGGTCAATACTCAGTAAGACTGATAGAGAGAAATTAGTCGAAGAAGTAAAGGCTCATGCAACTCATTTTATTGCTTAAGTGAAACTCAGTAATCATTTGCAATAAATACAAAACACCTGAAGAATGTTTTTGGGTGGGATCTTTGAAATCCAAGGAAGGTCAGCGATCATTAAATGCTCTGTTGCTTTTAATCACCAATGAGGTTAAATTAGCTGGCTTACTTTTTCGTGAGAGTCCTTTCAAGATATACCGATTAGTCGGTGGATTAATCTTAACCGTTGATTTTAATTAATCACACGACTTCCCATGAATCGATCTATATATTCTCTTGGAAGCCATTCAAGCCATTTTATTAAACCCTCATTCCCAAAATCACTCTGCAAATAAAATCCCCTTTGCCCAGAAAATCTTCATCACTCGAAACCCTAAACCTTCAAATCTTCAAAATGACTCTATCCATATTAAATGATTATTTGAAACCAATAAGCCATGGTATGAATCGTTGTTTTATTTGGAGAGTACATCAACGCATAAAACATGAAGAAGAATTTTATTAAACTTCATTTTATTCGTTTTTAAATCAAAACCGAACCTAAATGTTAAAAGCCGACCGGCGGAATACTCGCGAGAGGTAATAGAGTTCGTCTCTAATATGGAAATAGATGAGGATGATAATATTGAGTCCAAGATTTCTATTTCGCATTTAGAGCATAAATCGAAATATGTAGATTTTGTTCGGGATCTGTACATAGTCCCTCGAAATTCAAACAATGTTTTTGAGTTGTGCGATGGGGGAGATGATCCCATTTTGTATATGTTAGGACGGGAGCAAGAGTATCTTGATAGGATCACTGAGAATCCTATTAAGTTTGAGGCGACCTTACATAAGCGGCATTTGAGGCCAAAATACAGAGTGTTGATGGATATTGTCAGTAAGTGCATTATGAGTCGATCGGGGAGTTTTGAGCAGATTAGCACTCCCAAACTCCGATTGATGCGGCGATTGAGGACTCACCCACCAAGGATTTCAACTGGCTGAAGTATCTGATCAAGGTGGTGAGTGAGCAAGCCAAGGTCATAAAAAAGGAGGATGGTGCAATATCGATCAAAGGCAAGATCCTCCATGCCACCAAAATAGCCTTTATTTTGGAGATGTGCCGAGATGAGGAGGACATCTTTGCCAACACTACTCCATTCCCTAAGTCCAAGGTGATGTTCAAGCCAATTGTTGCAAAAAGGACTATCAAAGGGAAGAAAGAAAAGAATGTGGAATCACCTGTTGCTGCTGCTACTGAAGAAGCCCAAAAAGCCACGGGGAAGGCTTTGTTGGAGGCCAAGAAGGAGCAGTGTGAAAAATTGAAGAAGCAAAAGACCCTTGCTCCAAAGCGCAAAAGAATGGTGGTTCTCACTGATGATGAGGAGGAGAGTGAGGCTGAGGAGATTCAACCTGAGGGCCAACAAGCTCAGAAATCGCCTTTGCATGTATTGGCTCAGGTTATCTCAATGGCACAAACACAGGAGCAAACTGAGGAGCAAGTCTTCTCTGAGGTTCTTGAGACGTCATTAAGCTCTGACAAGTTCTCTCAAGAAACAAGGACCTCAGACCTCAGAGCAAGTTCAGATTCCCTCTGAGGAAGTGCCTGCTCAGACCGCAGAGGCTGCACAAATTCCTGCTGAGGAGGCGTCAGCTCAGACCTCAGAACCAAGTCAGATTCAAACTGAGAAGCTGCCTGCCCAACCCTCAGAAATTGCTGATCCTCAGGAGCAGATGAACATTGATGAGCTCCTGAGTGATCTATTGTTTGATCCTTCAGCAGACTTTTCTACTGAACCTGAGAGCCCGATGCTCAAGAAGGGTGAAGCTGAAGAGACTGAATGGCGAAGCAAGGGGGAACGGTTCATCCTTGACCACTACCCTGAGCTTAGCTCATTCCCTGACCTCCAAGACATCTTCTTCAGATTGAGGTCAACGGTCTACATCCTCAACCAGACTCTTCCGGAAATGCTCAACATAGCTTCATTTAGAGGCGAAGACTGGTGGAACGAGGAAACAACTCTGCTCACTGAATTCTCAGGATTTAGGAAAACCAAGCTCAGAATGAAAGTGTCTGATTTTGATGAGTTGGTTAAGAAGAAAGTAGCTGAGAGGAGGATTACTGAAGTTGGTGCCCCGAGCTCCAAAGACAAATCTCAGGATGGGGACCAACAAGGGGATGATGAGGGTCAATCTCAGATGGAGAAAGACTTAACTAATGCTGAAGAGCCTGCTGTCGAACATCCTCAGACTGAAGTTAGCCTTCAGGTAACTTTTGGCACTATTAACAATTATGCCAGGATTACTGAAGTATCTATCTATAAATCTGTAATGTCTGATATGCAGACTGAGGCTCAGGTGGACACCCAAGCTCAGGGTGAAACCCAGACCCAGACCCAGACTGAGTCTGAAGCCCCAGTTCAGACTGAAGCTCAGGTTCAGACTGAGACTCAGGCTGAACAGCCAGCTCAGGAGACACAGCAGATCAGATATGCTCCTGAGATTGATCTCACCCCAGTGATGGAGAAGTTGGAGAAGGTTGAGCCAATCCTGACCAAAGTTGCTCAGATCGAGGATGTATTGGCCAACCAAAGTCAAAAGATGGAAAGTCTGAGTTCTTCTTCAGACCTGGTGCAACTTCAGAACACTCTGACTGAGAAGCTGACCTCCATGGAAGGAAAGATAGAAGAAAAGATGGAGGGGGTCAAAGCTGAGATAAGTGCAGAGCTGAAGCAGAAGCATCAGGAACAGACTAAAATTCTTGAAGCTAAATTGGTAGAGAAGAATGAGATGCTGGTGAAAAATGTTGTTGAGGAGATGAGCTCAATGCTCATGGCCAAGATGACAGATATGTTCAAAGAAGCTCTCTCTAGCCAATTTGCTCATATGTCTAAAGAATTCTCAGTGGCGAAGAACCACCTAAGGAGGCTCGACGAGGAGCAAGATCAGTTGGCAGGGGAGGTGCATAGTGTCAGTAAAGAGCAGTATCATATGGACACAGCACTCTCCAGGCTTCTGCCTAAGTATGGTTCCAAGAAGGGGGAAAGACCCGGAGCTGATCTCAGAGAATTATTGGAACATACTTTGAAAGGCAAGACTGTCAAGGAAGCAGAAAAGAAAATCATTGCTGATGCCATGAAGGAAATCGAGGCCACTGAGAAGCTAAAGTTTAAAAAGGTGGAGAAGCCAGTCTACACTCAGGTTTCAGAAGAAACAATGCAAGAAGTTGTTGCAGAGAAACTGAGTGGTAGAAGAGTTGGAACAAGCCAAGCTGTAGCTGAATTGCCCACTAAAAGAAAGGTTGTGGCGTTTGAGGAGCCTGAGGGCAAAAGAACTAAGGCTTCTAAGCCAATTCAGAGAAAGTTAATCCTGGATATTGAAGAATCTGAGGGAGTGCCCCAGAAGAAGGTCTTCAATACTAGAAGTGCTCTGAAAACACTCCAAATTGAGAAAGCTAAGAAAACTGTTGCTTCTGTTTCTGGTGTGCCCGTGATCAGAAAGAAGATGGAAGAAGAGCAGAAGAGAAGGAGTGGTTTCAAGAAATTTGCAAGCAAGAGGAGAGGGAACACAAAAGCACAGAAATGGCCGCATGTTGACAAGTGGATGCCAATCCAGTTCAACAATGCATGGGAAGAAATCAAGAGAACTTTTTGGTTCTACTATGATGTGCTCAGAGAATGGAGAGGGGAGAGCTCAGATCCCAATGAGGCTTTCATTGACTATCTCCTGACCTTTTATCTGAAGTATCTTCAAAGCTGGATCAATCTTGCGGAAGAAGAAAAGGTTCAGATAAACGCGCCTGGTCCATACTCGTACCCTCCTCCTAGGCTGGAGAATGGCTTGGTGAATGAAAAAGCTATTTCTCAAGAGATTGCTCAGTACGCCATTCAGATGGGCCTGACAGGGAACAATCCTGGTATCATCAAAGAAAGAGATGCGCTGAAGAGAAGATATTATGGAATGTTCAACCTTGAAGTGCCTGCTGATGAGGTGGAAGATCAGAATTGAAGAGCCCGAGCAGAAGAAGAAGACTGAAGATCAAGACTCAGAAGATTCATGTAATCCTTTATCTTTTTGTCTTTATGATTTTGTTTTTCAGATAAGTTCATTGTAATTTGTAACTGTCTACCATTCATCAATGAAACTTTATCATTTATGCTCAAAAGATAATATCTCATTATCTTAATTTACATGTCTTTACTTTTGATATGCCTGAATGTTGTCTCTGAGAAAATTGTTGGGAGACTTATTATTTGGTGATGAAATTGTTGGGAAATTCATTGCTGAAGAAATTGTTGGAAGATAAATCAATCTTGTAATAGGAAAAACTGAAACCTGAGTATAGGTTAAGTGTTTTGTAACAAGATAGGTCTTGGCATCATCAAAAAGAGGGAAATTGTTGGGAGATGAATTTAATGAAAGAAGATTTTGATTAGATCCCAAAACCACTGAGTATGACATGTTCAGGATAATTTTGATAGTTGAGTCAGGATTCAGTTTTAGAGTATTCAGGATGTTATATGCAAAATGTATAGTCGCCAGATATAGACGTGATAGGTTCACGACTCAAGAAAGTTTCTAAAGAAACCGGTTTCAAGATGAAACCAAGTTTCAAGTTTCAAGATGAAATCGAGAATCAAGACTCAAGGAGAAATCGAGAATCAAGACTCAAAGGAGAAACCGAGAATCAAGAATCGTGGAGAAATCGAGAAAATCAAGACTCAAAGGAGAAATCGAGATATCAAGACTCAAGGAGAAATCGAGAATCAAGACTCAAGGAGAAACCGAGAAATCAAGACTCAAAGATGAAGACTCAAGATAATGGCCAAGATATCTGTGAAGACTCAGAAGACACTGAAGACTCAGAAGACAATGAAGACTCAGAAGACTATGAAGACACAAAAGACTGAAGACCAAGGATATCAAGGCACAAGAATTATCAAGACTCAAGAATGTAATCAATGCTCAAGATAAACCCGAATGTTCCGAGGCACCGAAAAATATCTATCCAAGGATACAACATCGAAAAAACGTGATTGCTTAGAAAAATAGATATTGCCCAAGACATTCTCATGCAGACAAAAGGAACTAAGACAAAGTATTGTTAAGGTTATATCACTTAGAGATGTAACCAAAAAGAGCCGTTGAGTTTGTCTACCTTTAACTGGAGATAAAAGTCAAAAAGAAGAAGACAACCTTTGTATTTCATCGACATTGACAATGACAGTCATTTGAAACATGTCAGTAGTACTATGTTCCAGACTGCAAAAAGTGATGACCAGCTACATGAAAAGCAGTTTACCTAAAACGTGTTAGGGAGTCTCTAACCCTAAATATAGCCGTTCATCGCACACCATAAGAGGAAACTCATGGAGCTATCTCTTCCAACGGATAGTTTTCAAGAGTGACCTTGGTGCCTGCCTATAAATACTTGTGACCCTCTACATTGAAGGTTACGGGAAATTTGTAAGCAACTCAAGAGCTCAAACTTATTATTGCAAGTTGAAGCACTCGAAAACCCAAGAATTTCCCAAGTGCTTTATATCAAAGAGAGCTCATTTCACTAAGTCTAGCTTGATAAGATATATCCAAAGCTTAGTCAAGATATCCTAGCCTTTACATTGTTCTTATTGTAAAGGATATCTCATCCTAGTTGGAAACCAACCAAGAAACCCCAAACCCTTTGTAAGGTAGTTTGAGTGTGATTGTTGGTGAGATTGGAGTTGTAAAGAGTTAGTAAACTACATTGAGGTAGTCAGAAAGCTCTAGAGAAGAAGCGAGTAAACTATCTTGGATAGTCAGAAAGCTTGTGTGTGTTTTGAGTAAGTAAACTACAGAGGTAGTCAGAAAGCTCAAAATAGAAAGGTTAGTAAACTACAGAGGTAGTTAGAAAACCTTAGAAAGTGATTAGTGAATTTCTCTGAAGAGTCAGAGAGAGTGGACGTTGGAGCTTGAGTCTCTGAACCACTATAACTTGCTGTGTTCTTTGCTTTCTGTTTTGCTTTGATTAACTGTTGCATATCTTAAACTGAAAGCATATTTTCACTGATATTGATTTGGAATCAATCCTTTGAAATTTGCATCTAACTGAATCACAGCCTAATCACTATTCCATTAAAAGGAAGGTTTTCAGCAAAAGCATAAAACGAGTATAAACTTAAGGCCAACCATTCCGCACATCTGAGTAGCTCGAACGGATAGTTACCAAACTGAACTTACTCTTCTGAGGGTTCAGTAAGTTAGTTATCGATCCAGCGACTCAGGATCTCTGGCTTCGGGATCAGTTGGGATTATTTGAGGTATCTGAAAGCAGCTCAGGATCACTGTCTCAGGTAGACTTTGACTCAGGGCGATCTGTGCTTCTTAGGACCAAATCATCAGAACAACCTGACCCAAGCTGACCTCAATAAAGAAAAGTTTTAAAATCACTTAACACGTGTATTCCCCCCCCATACACGTGTAAGACTCGTTTGCATCGGGACCAACATTCAATGATTTTATCTCTTAAACTAGAATCTTTTATATGTTTAAGAAATTCTAAAATATTATTATTAGTTAAGACACTAATATTCATATCTTAAAATTGACTCATTAGTTTATAAAACTCATTATCAATATTATTAGTATTATCAGTATTACTGATACAATTAAGATAAGGTTTTCCAAATACACATTCATTGCACTTTTCTTTATCTGATTTAATAGAATTACCATCATCCGAAGAGGATTCAACAGAAGAACAATCATTATAAGACTTTTCTGATTCTGTATTAATATTAGGACTCATAACAATTTTAAAAAGAGTTTCTTTTAACTCTTAATCAATATCAAGATTTTTAATCTTGTCTTTTGCATAGCACTGAATAGCATAATGACCAGGCCTATTACATTTTTTATAAATAATTGTATCATATCTTCTTTTTTTTTAAAGATTTTCTTTTACTTTTATCATTTTCGTGATCTTTTTCTTTCTATAAGATTATCCTTTTTAATTTGATTTTTTAATTTGAGTTCATTACAAAAATTTAATCCTTCTTGAACACAAACACTAATGATTTGACCAAAAGTATAAGACCCATAATGGATTGAATCATAATCCTTTCTAAGAGTTTTCTTAACTCTTTCAGCAAATAGATTAGGAAGACCATCTACAAATTTATTCTTCCAAATATCCGGATTACAATCAGGAATCTCATAAATATTTACCTATTGGGTGCATTTTTCATTGTTTTATTTTTCAACACCGCTGCCGCAGCCCCATCAACCAGCCAGATCCGGCCACCGCCATCAAACCAAACATCAACCAACCATACCGCTGCCCCCCAACTGCCATCAGAGCATATCCGCCGTCACCGCCACCAAATAACCTCTAGATCCTTCGTCACCACCACCAAATAACCCCCAGATCCATACCGCCACCCTCCATAGCCGCCGCCATCCACACCGCCCCCACAACCGCCAACATCCACACCTTACAGTCGCCGCCCCACAGCTGCCACCTTAAAATGGGGGGAAAGCAAAGAGAGAGAGATAAAAGATGGGGTGATGGCGGTGGATTTGAGAAGTGGAGAGAGAGGGAATACAGAATGGGATAATAATCCGGAAGAAAAATTGAGTTGGTTTTGGGGTGGGGCCATTTTTTGTAGAGGGTAGTATAAGAAATTAACTAGATAATTTTTTTACCTATTAGCTATTTTAAAAGTGATTTGTATCAATTGACTAGAGGGGGGTTTTTTTTTTTTGTGAGTTGATCTCTCATGAACTACGTCTATGCCATGAACTTAGATTATTTGACTCATTTCATTCATTTCCAACATATTTTTCTAAACCACTAAATCCGTATTATGCCCTAGATAGAATCAATTGACATAAATTAAAAACAAGATTCATAGCATGAACCTAGTCTATACGAGTTTTTGTCTTTTTTTGTAACCCCAAGCAATTACCCTTAAAAAGAAAAACAAAAAAAAGAGAGATGAAAGATTAGGGGGTATTACTGCTACACTAAGTTTGAAACATCACCCTCCTGCGTGGAAAAAACGAGACCAGGTAACAAGTTTCTTTCCTTCTCCGTATCGCACCGCCGAGCTGGCCGCCGGCGTTCTTATTGGAACTACTTGTATTATATATCGAAATGATAGTAGTAACGCGTAGATTATGTATCCATAGTTGGTTTATTGATTCGACGCTCATAGCGTCTGGAATTTGACATTGAATGTTCATTTTTTAATGACGGTTGTATCCCCCGTCCACCGCAAGGTATTGACTATGACGAGACCTTTTCACCTGTAGCGAAGATCAAGTCTATTCGGATTTTACTTGCAATAACTGCACATTATGATTACGAGATCTGGAAAATGAATGTCAAAATAACTTTTTTTAATGGAAACATTGATAAGGAAGTGTTTATGACACAACCGGAAGATTTTGTATCCAAGTCAAACTCAAAAGCAAGCTAACAAGGTCCATCTACGGATTGAAGCAAGCTTCCAGGAGTTGGAATATCCATTTTGATGAAGCTATCAAATCTTTTGACTTCATCAGAAACACGGAAGATCATTGTGTTTATCGAAAGAGCAGCGGGAACAACATTGTTTTCATAATCGTATATGTGGATGACATATTGATCTTAGGAAATAATATCCCGTTGATGCCATACGTGAAAGATTGGGCTTCAAAGACCTTCATGATGGAGGATATGGTTGAAGCCTACTACATCCTTGGCATTAAGATCTATAGAGATAGATCTAAGAGGATGTTAGAGTTGTCACAGTCCACCTTCATAGACAAGGTATTGAAGCGTTTTTTAATGGAGAACTCTAAGAAAGGTTCTTTGCCTGCAAATCATGGGATTAAGCTGTCAAAGAAGGATTGTCCTTCCAGTGAAGTTGAAATCGAGCACATGACGAATGTCCCATACGCATCAGTTGCTAGGTCAATCATGTACGTCATGACTTGCACTAGGCCTGATGTGGCCTACGCTATCAGTATAACTGGTAGGTACCAGCAAAATCCAGGTGAGTCTCACTGGATTGTTGTCAAGGACATTCTAAAGTATCTTAGACAAACTAAATGGTGTTTCCTAGTCTATGGTGGACAGTTAGAACTAGTAGTAACTAGGTTCGCTGATGATAATTTCCAGTCTAATTGCGATGATTACAAGTCAAAGTCTAGTTATGCACTCACACTCAACGGTGAGGCGGTGAGCTGGAATAGTTCCAAGCAAGAAACGACCGCAGATTCAACAACTGGGGCTGAGTACATTGTTGCATCAAAAACTGCAAAGGAAGCTGTCTAGATTTCACAGTTCTTGAAAGAACTAGGGATAGTTCCAAGTGACAGTAGTCCAATAAAATTGTATTGCGACAACACTGGTGCGATTGCACAAGCAAAGGAACTAAGATCCAATAACAGAAACAAGCATGTACCCAAGCATTATCATTTCACCGAGAAACCATTTGATGTATTCTATTTAAGTGTCAACTGGAATATCGGTTTGTGGAGTAGTGTGATAGTCCTCCGACTTGAGGTCAATACGCACGACATGTACAGAGTGATGGGTTTGACCATGACCGATGCTTGCACTCTGAATAGAGTAGATATGGGATGTGTTGGGCACATCACGAAGTACATGTGCTTGGTAGTTGAGCCAAGAATATGATTCGTTCTTCGAAATAGATTTGGAGAGAATACTCATCTTTTCAGAATTAATTGGATTGTTAGTCATTGACTAATGCACGTCACATTTAGAATGGTGTCCAAATGTGACAAACATGATCAATTAGTGTAATGAGATAAAGTGATTAAGTTATTTAAATAGACAGATAATCATGTTCTAGACTTAGTTAGTGAATGAATGGATCTTATTACTTTAACCTTCACATTACATGTTGTTGCAATTCCTTGCAATATACCCCATATATTGAGATTGTCTGATTTATTGTCCAGGGTTCAATTAAGACCGTTAGTTTGACTAATCGCTTAATATATGAGGGTCTATGGGTCACACAACAAGTAACCCACGCTTATGAATTAGAGTTGATTTGATTTGATCGAAATATTTAATTTATAGAGAAATATAATAATTCTATGAAATTGTTATTATTTAATTAAATTAGATTTAATTAAATACATATATTATAATAATATATTAGATATATTATTA
The DNA here is from genome assembly GCA_037126765.1 of Stenogyne calaminthoides. Taxonomy (NCBI): domain Eukaryota; kingdom Viridiplantae; phylum Streptophyta; class Magnoliopsida; order Lamiales; family Lamiaceae; genus Stenogyne; species Stenogyne calaminthoides. The sequence continues at coordinate 22,807,340 of JBBCBC010000002.1, forward strand.
TGGACAAATATATATATGGTAGAAAATATATGAAATTTTAGTAGGTCAAATTAAAGATGGATTTGGGCTTTAAAACCTATTACGAAACTAGCTAGGGCTAAGGAAAAGCCATCACTATATACGTGGGTCTTTGGGGATCCAAAATTACTACAGAAAATAATTTCTCTATAAGATTTCTAAACTAGAATTTTCCTAGCAAATTCAACTGGAAATCCAACACTAGCAATTCATTGTGAATTCGTAGATGAGGATTACATAGATTCTGCGCAATCTATAATTCAATTATTCAATTATGCAATTATGCAATCTGTGTAATTTCATTATCCACTCTGTGTAATTCAATTATGCAATCTGTGAAATTTCATTATTGGTGAATTATCTTGTTCCGTTGCGTGTACTATTTATGTTTCGTGCATGTAAGTTTCAACACCTTAGTATTCCATCACCGATCAATGTAAATTAGTTGGAAATCGAAAACATAAGGCGGTGACATAATGAGAGTCAATCATAGATTCACAAAACCCTATTCACATCTAAGTAACACACCCATCTAAACGAGAGCGATAAAACCAGGAGGAGAGGGGAAGGTAGTACGGGAGACGAGAAACAAGAAGATATATTTAGGGTCCGCTTGGTTGGGGGTAATGGAAGTGGGTAATGGGAATTACTTCTATTGATGTTGCTTGGTAGTTTTGATACATAAGAAATGGGAATAGAAGTAAGCAATTGATTACTCTCACTCACTCAACCCACGTCACATGTTGCTAGTGTATTTTTTATTGCATCAAATTAACCATTTTAAGTACGTTGTTTATATATATCTCTTAATTAAACATACCTATATGATTTTTTTTTTATTTGACGCATTTATATTTATTAATTGTACATTGTAAGTAAATTTTGTAATTTTTATATCAAGATCAACTACACCAATTTATGTATTCAGTTAATTTTTTTTTTATAATTATGCAAAATAGGAGGTATTAGTTCATTATGAATGAGATAACTTAACAATCATGTTAGAGGAGTGTTCATGTAACACTAAAAATTGCAAATATGAAAAATTATAACATTGAATATTTGATACTTTTCCATTAAAAAAGTAATACTATCCATGAAAAAATTATTGTTGATGTTACAACCAATGTCACAACATTGGTTACAACATCAATTCGTCCTTTCTTCTTAACCATTAACACTTCTATGTTCAATGTTGTCTTTGATGTTGTTGACTGCACGTTGACGATCTAGGTTGTTCTGTAAGATTCCAGAAGGTTCCACAAGCTTCAAGAATCGAGTAGAAGGGACTAGATCATGTTGTTGTTTTCAGAAGATTGGAGAAGACCCACTACCTGGGCAGTTACAAAGAGCATGGAAGAGTGAATTGAAGAGTTTCTAGATCCTTCAAGGAGGTTCTAGTAAAGCTACACGAAGATTATAAATAGAAGACCTTCATGTTCACATCAAGCACCGAACATTGCCATTAATAGTGTGTTGTTTAGTCGAAGCAACAACCAAGCATCAACTGTAGAGTGCGTGAGTGCATCCAGAGTGATAGGGTCATTGTTGTGGATTTATTTTACCATAGAGAGTAATTGTAGGGTTTACAATACCTCGAGTTGGTGCTAGATTTATTTTATGTGGAGTGTTAGTCTCGTTAGATAGTTTCACACTCATGGAACAGGTCACCTTTGGTAGTGTAGAGATACACCTAGCCTTTAGATCATATGCTTGATCTTGTTTCAAGAGGATTCGATTTGTGAACCTCTTTGTGTTCATTATTTTGATAAATAGTGATTTCGGCCATAAGATATCACAATCTATATTGATATAGATTGTGCAAAGTCTTATTAATTTCGTGTGTTGTGTTTCTGAGCCTTCCGTTGTTTCTGTCTTTTGAATGTTACTTTGAGTGTTACAACATTCAGTGTAACAATACTTTGATTTTACTAAACACAACTCCGTGTTTTTCACACACACTTTCAGTTGGCACCAGAGCCAAAACTTGATTTTACTAAGTTAGATCCTGTGTCAAGTGTGTTGTTTTTCGTTATGGCGATGGAATATCCACTTACTCCACAAAGTTTGAGACCACCAATTCTTGATGGTACAAACTATGCTTATTGGAAACCAAAGATGAGGATGTACATCAAGTCAATTGATGAACGTGTGTTGGGATATTTTAGTTTTGATGAATTATGCCAAAACATTATCAACTTGTGTTATTGAAGCTATTTTACAGATAACAAGTTGAGGGGGAACGAAAGAACAAATTGAGGGGGAACTCACGAAATCAGACGTAGATGATCGAGATCAGACGAGATTGATTGAGATCAGATGAGTTAGATGAGTTCCGAGTTAACTGATGAGCTGTGCAAAATCAGAAGAGAAGAAAAGCTAAGCCAGCTGATCAGAAGATCAGATGACCATAACAGACCTGATCAGATGATCAGAAGAACAGTCGAGCTGATATGGTAATCAGAAGAGCAGACAAGCTGATCAAAAAGAAACTGACCAGAAGATCAGAAGAGAAGGTTGCAGATCAGAAGAGGAGCAGATGAGACTGATCGAGATCAGACGTGATTGAGATCAGATATGAAGATGAGCAGATGATCAAGATCAGACGTGATTGAGATCAGATGTGCTAAACTGATATGCTAAACCTAATGTACTGACCTGATGCTATCCTGAGATGTTGATCTGAAGATGTGTTGATCTGATCAGTCGAGCTGATCAGATCAGGCAAAGAAGAAATCAGATAGCCTGAGTCAAAGTGACCTGAAGGTCAGGATGTCTGAATTCAGAGAACTGAACTCAGTCAGCCTGAGTGTCAGTATGCCTGATCAGACAAAGTCCGCTGAAGAGAATTCTGCTGAATCAGATAAACCTGAGGCTCAGATGGAACTGAAGACTCAGTATGTCTCTGAAGACACTGAGACTCAGAGAATCCTGAATGATTCCAAGGCGAGGAATTTGAGGAATATAGCCGTTAGAATCAGCTGACGTGGACCAATGAGAGGAAGACAAACAGCCTAAAAAAGCTGCAGAACCTACAAAGAATAGTATGGATTTGAATGAGATTCTCTCCAACGGTAACATTCAAATCCACACTATAAATACAAGTTCTTCCATCAAATTAAGTGTGGATGCGTGGAGAATATAGCACGAGATGCTACAGAGCCAAAGAGAGTTATACCCAAAGCATTCCCACCCTAGAACACGAGTCTGTAGATACAAATATATATTCAAAGAGTGTTCTAGAACCCAACCTAAGCTACCCACGATGTATCTTAAGCTTAGAGAGATTTTCCCAACCTTAGCATTGAGGCTAAACCATTGTAAGGGAAAATCTCACCATAGTTGGAGACAACACCAAACCCAAACCCATTCTCGTAAGAGATAACTAGTGGTGAAGTGAGGTAGTTGATTAGGCAATCCCGAGTGAGGGTGATAAGTCCCGAAGGAGTGTGAACTCGTTAAACATCTAAGAGGTGAGCCCGAGAGGGTGATAAGTCCAGTTTGAGTTAGTAAACTACAGAGGTAGTCAGAAAGCTCAAGGTCGGGTTGAGTAAGTAAACTACGTGGAGTAGTCAGAAAGCTCAGGGCCTAGTTGAGTAAGTAAACTACGCGAGGTAGTCAGAAAGCTCAGGAAGTGTTTGAAGGAATTTCCCTAGGAACAGGGAGAGTGGATGTAGGAGCTTGAGTCTCCGAACCACTATACTTTGTTGTGTTCTTTACTGCTTTACGTTTTTATATTGTCATATGCATTCGATTATAAGCAAAACACAACACATGAGCTTAAAACGCAAAAAATTGGAATCACTCTGCCCTCACCCCTGTTTTATATGCATCACATGAAATGTTTGCTTCCGCACGCGCAAAATGGGTTTTCCCACCGGGACCAACAACGTGCCTGGAGAAGTATACTTTCAGGATGGACACCTCCTAAGAATGCTGCAGATGAAGAAGGAGAAGTTACAGTCAAAAGTGAACTGGATTGGACTAATGAAGAAAGTACAACTGCTAGCTACAATTCTAAAGCCTTGAATGCAATATTCACATCAGTTGATATGACTATGTTCAAAATCATATCAACATGTGTTTCTGCAAAAGAAGCTTGGGATATATTGCAAGAGCACAATGAAGGTTCGGATAGTGTTCGAAGGTCCAGACTTCGAATGTTTGGGACAAAGTTCGAGAACTTGAAGATGAAGGAGGATGAAACAATTTCTTCTTACAATGAAAGGGTCACTAAAATTGCAAATGAAACTCAATCTCTTGGAGATCCCATCTCCAATATGAGATTGGTTCATAAGATTTTGCGTATTGTACCTAAGCGCTTCGATGCAAAAAATTGTGCAATTGAAGAGGCAAGGGATACAGATACACTAAGTCAAAATGAACTGATCAACATCCTACGTGCGTATGAAATGAATACAACTGAGAAGGATGACAAAGCTGATGCAAAGAAAGTGGTGGTGTTCAAAGGTGAAACATCTTCGAATGTTGAACAAATGTCTATTGTGACTAAAGTTGATTCAGAGGATGATGTTGCTGACATATGTTCCAACCCCGAGGAGTACATTGCTTTTATGACAAGGCAATTCAAAGCTCTTATGAAAAAGAGGAATAGCAAGTTCAAAGGCAACATTCAACCAAAGATTCAGATTAACAACTCTCCACAAACCGTTGAAAAGAAAGGTAATGCATTCCAACCAAGGCAAATTGGTAAAGGCATGTATGACAAAATTAACCCTGAGTATAGAAAGTCTGTTCAATGTAATGCATGTCATGGGTATGGTCATTATGCGAATGAATGTGTTAATACCTTGCTTAAACTGAAATTGAACTTCAATGCTACTTTAAGTGATGAATCTGATGAAGAGCATGAAGAACAAAATGAAGAACGACATTCTATGCTAGAATAGACTATGATGATTCCTTGGATGATTATCTGGATTATTCTGATTCTGATGTTGAAACAGATGTTACCACATCTGGAGTAACATTAGATGAAGATTGTTCTGATAAAATTGTTAACTGTTTTAATGGTTTAATTAATGATAAAGGAACATCTGTTGTGAATAGTGAACCATGTGGATCAGGTTGTAAAGATTTGTTTGACAAATGGGAATCTCAAAATCAGATTCTAAAGTCTATGACTAAGGAAAATGATGACTTGAGAGACTCACTAACCAAACTTGAAGTTGTCTTAACAAGAAAGGATTTGGAAATTTCTAAACTAAATGAAGAATTGAAAAGTTCAACTTTATGTTTTAAGAAATATGTCAAAGGAACAGAAATTGTAGGTCCCGAACGGGTTTCGTGAGGGCAGAAGTCTAGAGGGGAGGGGTGAATAGACTTCTGAAAACTTTTTCGTGCAGATCAGGTGTGATCGCAGTTTGCCTCATCAGAGTGCAAGTGAATCAGTTTGGACTGATTGTGCGGAAGCTAGTTTGTACACGTGTGAAAAACCAGTTTTATCAAAACAGATTCTCAAGTCAGTTTTCAATCAGCTGACTAAACTGTCAAACTGATCAGATCAGTTGCTTGGTGCAGACTGATATTAACTCAGAATATGTATGCAGTTTTAAGCTTGGTTGTGTGTAATAGTGTAAAGCAGTAAAGAGTAAGTAAATGCACACAAGATTTTTATAGTGGTTCAGACAAACAGTCCTACGTCCACTCTTCCCTATCACAAGGGGCACCAACTAAACCGACTTAACCGACTAGACTTAGTTTAATGTGTTAGTCCAACACCCAACAGGTGTTTGTCGAGTTCACACTCAACCGATCCCAGAAATCAGAACTAGAAACCCTAATCTGAAATCTTGCAAAACAAACTTAACCTAACTTTTGGGTTTGGGTAAAGATCTGTTGTTGTTCCAACTGAAAATCTATCCTAGTGTTTATGTAGCCAAAAGCTAGAAGATGAGATTTCTATGCTAAGAACAATGGGATGAACACTTAGAAATAATCTTCAAATTTGTGTTCTTCGTGCGCAAATTTTGCTATAGTTTGAGCTTCTTGATAATTTCCGTCTACTCACTTTGAAGAGCAATCCCATATTTATAGACCACGAAATCAAAGAGCAGTTGGAGAGCAATTTGAATTTTTGGCTATATTTGGTAGGTTTGTAGGATTTGATGTGACGTGCTTCCAATAACGGCGTGGCCAAAAGATATTTGTCTTTTATAGCCGTTTGTCTCTGCAGTGTCGAATCCCGTATTGTTAGCCCTTTTTGCTCACGTGTCGCTCTCTCATTAGTTTCAAGGTACAACACTTCAGCGTTTGTTTTACCAATTCAAGTTTGACATTCTTTTTGTAGAGGATTCGCATGATCTGGTGTAACATTTTGGTTAACACTAGGTGTGAGCTGACCTGATCAGATAACTGATCAGTCTACCTGATAGAGTCTTCTAATGCAGATTGTCTTAGCACAATTTGCAGACTCGGCTGATGTAGGTCTTCTGGTCTTCTGGTTTTCTTGATCTTCTAGTAGTCTTCTGATCTTCAGGTTACTCACGAGTCTCGGTGTCTTGATGACATCTTGAGTTTTGAGGTTTCTTCTTGAGTCTTGAGTTTCTACGAGTCTTGATTTCTCACGAGTCTTGGGTTTCTTTGAGTCTTGGGTTTCTCTGAATCTTCAGGTTTCTCTGAGTCTTGGGTTTCACTTGAGTCTTGAGTTTTCTGAATCTTGGGGTTTCTCACGAGTCTTGAGTTTCTCTCTGAGTCTTGGGTTTTCTGAGTCTCGGTGTCTTGATCTTCACGATCATCGACTTCTTCTTATCTTCGACTTGTTTAGTCTTGATCATCGACCTTATCTGGTCATCGATAAATTGACTGACCTATCATATTGAGTTCCTCAATATGTGACCTATCTTTACATCATTTATCTATACATTTTAAATTTGGTCATCTTAATCGACTCTAAATCATCGATCGACTATGAGATCATTTGGTCCTATTACAACTTTGTTTTGGAACTTCCATCAAAACTAAATACAAATTTCCCAACAATTTCCCCCTTTTTGATGGAACCAAAACACTTAATCAGAAAAACAGATAACATAAGTAGAAATGCAGATAATGTAAAATAGTGCACACTTTAGAAGACAATGAGATGTTGTCTTAGAATCAGAGGGATAGAATATTTTATTCAGATAGGTGTGTGCATTACAGATTATATAAAATGTACCTATCATCTGATCCCAAGTTGTTTTCTTCAGAGGTATTTGAACTTTTGAAGTTCTTTGCGAATACCAAACATCTTGTACATCCTTTGCATCAGCTTGTCCAGATCTTCTCTTCTATGAATCCCTCATTTGTCAGCAAATCCATAGTAAGCATCCTTGAATTTGAGAGTATCGAGCTTGTTATCTGGACGCATAGGCGGAAGAAGTTGTTCGAAGGGAGGAGCTTCAGGTATCAGTGACATGATCTTCCCTTCCTTCATCACAATCTGGTAGAAGTCTGGGTACTTTTTTTCTAACCAGTTCCAGAATTCATCATCATTTTCAGTCTAGTCTTGATGAATCGGAATTATCTCCAAGATGTACACGTCACACAACCATTCTGCTCTGATCTGATCCCATTCTGGAAGCAGATTTAGCCGGGCACAGAGGATGTCTTTAACTGGTGCCGGAAAGGCTTTCTCTTCCCAAGCAATATCCTCTGCTGCAGCTTCATTCTTTCTCTTCCTTCGGATGTATGCGATGTTTAGTCCTTTAACCTCTGCCAACTTCTGCTTCTTAATGGCAGCCTCTTTTATTCCCTGTCTAGTTTGCTCTTGAATTTGTTCAGGAGACATCTGGCTTTTGGTAGAGGATAATTTCCCTTGTCTCTGAACTTCAGCAGTAGCTTTCAACATCTTGCCCTTACCTTTCTTTGTCTTCAGATTCTACTCAGGTTCATCTTGTTCGTCTTCTTCTGCTAGTTTCTTTGCAAGTTCAAGGCTCTTGGCCTGATCATCAATTTCCATCCTTTTCTGTACAGAAGAAGAGAAGTCTTCAATCTTATCCACTCTGGCAATAACATCTGAAAGAGCAATCTTCTGCTCAGTGATCTCTTTACTATGTTGCTCCAAAGTCTCTTTTAGTTCAACAACAAGATCAGTAGATGGAGTGGCTTCAGGCAAGTCAGATACAGTGGCTTCTGGTAAAGACGCAATGGTTACCATCTGTGTCTGTTTTTCTACTTTCTCTTGTCCTTCCCCCTTTTTTGTTTCATCAAAAAGGTTGGACAACCTGCGATTCAGAGCATTAAACTGCCTTGTCATCTCCTCCCTGAGTTCCTCAACAGCAAGAGGAGTGATCTGAGCGGTTGCAGAAGGTGCAGGAGTTAGAAATCGTCTAAGAACAAATTCAATATCCTTTCTTACTCGTTCTGTAGAAGCCACAAAATGCTTCCAACCCCTATCCATGTGGTTGTCAATCTTCTCGAGGGATGCCCAGACACTTTCCAGTAGAATCTGTGTTTCATTGAGCATGTCCGTTTGAATTTTGAGTTTATTTGACTGGAGAGTGAGCTTCTCAGCAAGAGGATTAACCAGTTGCATCACATCATAAAGGATGGCATTATGCATCTGTGTGAGCTTCTCAACTATGAGATTCCTTTCTCTGTCAACCAGATTGGTTTGCTCTTCTTCAAAACGCTTCATCAGATCTGCTGTGAGAGCTGTGAATTTCTCTTCAATGGCTGCCTTTACCCCATCCAGAATTTTCTCAGAACTAAGATCTAGGGTATCAGAGCTCAGCATAGCAGTCTGGTCAGATGTTGATGCCTTGCCAAGCTGGGTCTCATCTGCAGCACCCACTCTTGGTTCATCGGCAGCTCCCTCAAGATTTGTAGGAGGTTGTACAGTTTCCTCCCTATTATCAGCAATCCCAAACCTATCATGAATTAACCATCTGATATCATCTTCAGAGGCCAACTCAACAACACTATCAATCCCAGCATTCTCCAAACACTTCATCTCCAGATCTACAAAAAAGTCAGAGCCCAGAGATTTCATGAGGATCAGAAACTCCTCGATGCTTTTCAATCTGATATCCCTCCAGAACACAATCTCTTCTATCTGGTGTTGGATGCCAGGGTGTTGATCCAACTCAGGGCACAGGTCCAGCAGATACTACTTAATATGTTGCTTCATAATTCTTATAATCGGGCTTTCAGAATCAGGTGAAGCAAGCACGGTTCTGGTGTTGAAGGGATTATGAGAGATGGACACACGTTTGTCAGATCTCTCAGGTTGTGGTATCTTTTCTGGAGATTGGGAGTGAGGTGGGGATATATGTGGTTCATTGGCTGTATGTTGTTGAGGTTCAGGTTCGTTTACCACTTGTTGAGGGGGTTCAGTTTCCTGAATAGGTTCAATGGTTGGGGGAGTGGGAGATTTGGGTGAAGGTGGTCTGACTGGTGAGGGTGAGGGTGAGAATGTTTTGTGGGGAGAGGGTGGTGGTGATAATGATTTTTGAGGAGAGGGTGATGGTGATTTGGAAGTGGGTGTAGGCGATCTTCCTTTCTGGAAGATTTTGGTGAGAGGCAGAGAATCAGATGGTGATTCTTCCTCAGAGTGCTCCACTTCAGTTCCTTTAATAGTTCTCTCTCCTTCTCCTTCGAGCATCCGCTCGTCCCTAACTCGACTTGCAGTGTGCTCAGAACTAACTGCTATCCCCACTTCTGATTCAACCTGAATCAGATCCTCCGTTCTGTGAACTTGCTGAACAGAACTAGGAGCAGTCTTTAGAGGAGAAGTGACTCTCTTACGGCGTTTAGTTGAGCATCTGGTTTCTTGGCGGGTCCTTCCTCTTCAACCTCTTCTGCGGGATGCATTTTGTTCCTGTGCTTACGATTGTATCGAAGATGCAGTTGCCTTTTCTTTTCCCTTCTTTTCTCCCTTTGGTTTGGGCACATAGGGAGTAGGATCCTCATCAGACTGGCCAGGAAGAGACTCATCCTTGCCCAAGATGGCCTTGTGCTTTGCTTGATACACCTTCGTACCATTCTCATTCCATTCATAATTATTTGGCAGCTTGTCTGATAGAATGGTTGAGATTTTGTGCATGAAAGAGCATCTAGAGGATAAGTACACTTCATTCCTCTCGTTCAGATCGAACTTCCCTGAGTCTTTCTGCAGTCTTGCCTTGAACATACCCAACCAATCCATATCGGATGCTTTCTTGATGATTTCAGTCATGACACTGATCTTATAAGAGGTGACAACATCAAGACTGTAGGTTGAGCACAGAATCACCTTATGAACAATCTCAAAGAGAAGGTGATATTTCCTCTTCAGGTAGGAGGCTTTGACATTCATTGTATTATCCTTATTTGCTGGCCTCAACAGCTCGGCTTCAAGAAAGTCCTTCTCTCCTACATCAGTTGTGTAGGCTTCTGGGTTGATGCTTCCTCGAGTGAGACCAAAGATTCTCTGAAGATCATCATTCGAGACTCGTACTTCCAATCCTCCAACGGAAGAAATCAAATCAGCATCAATGTCCTCGTTCTTCTGTAGATTATACAGAAATTCTAGGGCTTCATGAGTGTGGACTATGTTCTGATGTCTAGAGCAATATTGTTCAAGACCACATGCTCGCAGGCACTCCAGAATTTCTAACGACTCAGGATCTGAGGTGACCGAAAATACTACATAATTCTCATCAATGATATCTTTCTTCATTGTTGTGAAATTGCAGAACTTTTTGCCTTGGCCCTTTCGTGCAATAAGATGTGCCATTTCTGTATGAAATGCAAACTGATATTAGTTTGAGTAAACTATTTCAATAAACTCAGTCAAACCAGCAATCTAAGCATGAATTAATCATATAGATCAATGCAGATATAAATTACAGAAACATAGCAGCACGATTTGTAAACCTAATAACCACTATGATTGATGTTATGCAGTACTTAAAAGAAAAAAAAATTACCAGATATTGATTCGTAGGTTTTGAATAATCATGAAAATAGAATCAATCGATTTTGGAAAATAGTTTCTGAAGATTTTGAGAGTTTGATCTTTTAAGAAACTGAGAAGAAGAAAGAGTGGAAAGAGGTTTTCTGAGAAAGATTTGGATTTATATTATGCAAGGGAAACCTCTTTGCACAACTTCCCATAGGTACTCAAGTGTCCGTGTTTTGAAATCAATGGCTGAGATTAGTCGGCCGAAAAGTGTTTTAATCGCAAGGTTGAGAAAAGTAGTCTTCTCGTATTTTGGACTCGAAAATTCGCAATAAAACGCATTAAATACATATTCCCATGTCCGCATTTAATGTTTTGCAATGCATTCGTCACAAAGTTAAGAGAAAACAGTTGTAAAAGCCAATTTATTTAAATAATGCATATAAGATGTTCAGAAAGGGATAAATAAGAAACGTATCTGACTGATTGATATTGTAATCAATCAGTTACCACTGTGATCTGATTTGGTTGGCTTGATTATTGTTGACCTTACTGATGGTAGCCTATACCTTAGCATTTCCCAACAATGCTTATCTGATCAGATTCATGTTTGATCCAATCTGATACTTATCTGATCCACTTATCTGATCCTCTTCAACATTTAGTCTTCTTCTATTCAGGCCACGTTTCCTAGGCATTTGAGTCATACTCCCGCCAAAGCTTTTATTTTGGGGAGTCAAAAAGTCGCCTCGATTCCCAAATCGGCGCGATTTGACACTCTGTAATAATGGTATAGATACGTTGTGATTACTCACACCGTCAACTCATCCAACCATCGGTCGCGTGTTTCTTACGCGTTGTCGATGCAAATTTCTCTTAAGGTTTTTGAGAAAATGAATTTGCACCTATACCCCTGCTTTTCTCCTATAAAAGGATATGGGGATTTAGGCAAACAACACCACATAAACCATTCATCTACTTTGTTTAGCTTATACTCCATGTTTTCCGATGAACCCTTGTTTCTGGTGAAACTTCCGGCAAAAACCTTTAACCCTTCTCAAATGATTTCAGCTTCTCAAATCAACCCTGTGTGTCCCTTATCACTGCTTTCGTCGTCATCGAAGATTACACATACAATTATTGTCAAGCTTCTCTACCACCGAGGTGGTGAATCTGCTATAGCAAATGAGAAGGCACTTCTCCTAACCGTATGCACCTTGTGTGCCTATCGAGATGATGGAATTAGCATCAACGGACTCAGTCTGATATAAAACATGGGTTTGGTATACGGTCTAGATCAGATAATAGTTGATCTTCGTATATCAAACTCAATATTTGCATGCGACACTTGTGGCCATATGGTCTTTTGACCACATCTTTGGCACTTGTGTCCCATTTAACAGCTGGAGAGCCCATTGATTTTAGGTCTAGGGGCTCCTGGCTTAGAAATCCTTCAAGGCCGCTCTCGCTCCTCACTCTGAAGCTCTGAGGGTGGCTCAGAATTATTTCAAAGCCTCTCACGCCCCTTTTAGGGTAGGGGAGAATGAGAGCATCAGGCTCTAAAATCTTTAAAGCCTCTCTCCCCCCCCTCTTAGGGTTAGGCTTAGGGTTTATGGTTTATGATTTATGTACTGACCTCCGGGTCCTTTTATACTTGTAACTTGTAATGTAAATCTGACCTCTGGGTCCTTATCAATGAAAAGTTCTATTATTTCATTGTTGTGTTGCTTCTACTTACTTATGTGATTTGTTGCCTTAAACTTATACAATTTGCTAGTTGACCGTAGCTTAATCGACTTATAAAGTATAACCTTCCAATCTGATCAATTACCCCTTAATCTTATATATCTTAAACTGATCAGTTCCTTGTCTGATCTTCTGATCGGTTCCTTGTCTGAACTTTTGATTGGTTCCTTGTCTGAACTTCTGATCAGTTGAGATTCCTAACTCAACTGATTCCTCTTAACCTGGTTAGTCTCTTAACCAATCGGTTACGAGACCCGATCCACCAAACATTTCTGGTGCACTTTCTCCGAGATCCAGAAGCCCTAGCTCATTGCATAATTCTCTGAACCTGATCTCAGCTAGTGGCTTAGTTAAAATATCAGCTTTCTGCTTATCAGTATGGATCTTTTCCATTCTGATATTCTTCTTTTTAACATGATCTCTTATAAAATGATGTCTGACATCCATATGCTTGCATCTTGTATGTAGAGAACGAGATTACGAGTGATTGCAAAAAGACTTATTCTTTGTTACATAATATAGGTACGTTCTTAGCTACAATGTTATAATCCCTCACCACGACTTAGCGGAAGCGGTTGGGAACAACGACTTCCTCGCAGCCCATATATTACGCTTCAAGTAGTAGATGTCGCAACTGATGTCTGCTTCTTTGAAAACCAAGAGATCAGTTTACTACCTAAAAACTGACATGTACCTGAGGTTGACTTCCTGTCGATTCGCAACCTCCAAGAATCGTAATCGGAATACCCACTAAGCTCTAGATTATCATCGATGGGTAAAATAAACCAAGGTTTATTGTCCTTCGGATACTTAAGAATCCGCTTATTCGCTTCGGTGGCTTTGCATTGGATTTGCACGAAAAACCGCACATACACCCATCGCAAAAGTGATATCCGGGTCTATTTGGCGATCGGGTATAGTAAAGATCCAATGAGAGCCCTATATTCTTTCTGATTAGTTTTCTGACCATCCTCATCTGGATCCATCTTGAATCCAGTCATCATAGGAATTCTGGCTTCCTTACAGTGTTGAACTCCAAACTTAGCAAATAGATTCCTAGTGTGCCGCTTTGGCGAGATGAATATCCCTTACGTACTTTGCTTAACTTGTAAACCCAGAAAGTAATTCATCTGACCCATCATGGACATCTCGAACTTCCCTTGCATCAGTTTGCTGAATTTCTCACATAAACTCTTGTTGGGAGATTCGAAGATGATGTAATCCACATAAATCTGAACCATCAGAATATCTTCTCCATCTTCTATTCTAAATAAGGTTTTGTCCACTATTCCTTTAGTGAAACCACTGTCTATCAAGAACTGAGAGAGTGTATCATATCAAGCTCGAGGAGCTTTTTTCGAACCATAAAGAGCTTTTCTTAAAGCAGTACACACTGGTCGCCTTTTTTCAAAGCCCGGAGGTTGTTCAACATAAACTTCCTCGGCTAGTACCCGTTTAAGAATGCACTCTTTACATCCATCTCGATACACAATAAACCCTCTGTGGCAAAGATATGCCAAAAATAAAGCCGAATGGCTTCTAAAGGCGGGATCGGTGCAAAGGTCTCATCATAATCAATTCCTTACGATTGTGAATACCCTTTAGCAACAAGTCTTGCCTTATTCACGTTATGACATTATTCTCATCTCTCTTGTTCTTGAATACCCACTTAGTGCCAATCACATCTTGATGAGTTGGTCCATCCACCGATTTCAAAACGATTTCTTTCAAACCTGTTTCGATTCTTCTTGCATGGCTAGAATCCGGCTTGCATCTTGTAGAGCTTCCTCTACTTGGTTGGTTCCTTCAAAGACGAGATAACAACAAAGATACATGGAACTTTCACCAATCGATGTCTAGTTTTAACTCTATCGGATGGGTCTCCGGCGATCGATCGGTTGGATGACTGGTTATCCAGGTCCTTCTTTTCTGATTTGCATCTGTTTGGAGAACATCATCCTCTTCTGATAGTAGTTCATTACTAGTGATTGGGAGTGGTGCAGAGTTATGATCCACTTGGTATGGACATGTCTCAGCTGATGTTGGACTCATCATGTGCTGATGTCTGTCCGTAGGAACTTTCAGTGTTCCCCCTGAACCAGATGGTTCAGTTGATACTATCTCAGTTGTACTAGCTTCTTCATTAACAGTTGTGCATACCTTAGGGTCTGATTGACCTGGTGAATCGGAAGGATCAAGTTCTGGAATGTACACTGTTACGTGTTCAAATCATTTCTCCTTGATACTTAGCTGATCCATTTTACGTGCATCAAAAATTGGGTTGATGGTGCTTCGCTTGTTACGAGGCGACTTTCTCTTGTTCAGAAGATGTCTCATCAAATACCACATGAGGTGTTTCTTCCACAACTAGGGTTCGCTTGTTGTAAACCCTGAAGGCTTTGCTGGATGAGGAATATCCTAAGAATATACCCTCATCTGACTTGGCCTCAAAAGTCTTCAACTAACTCTTCCCATTGTTGTGTATGAAACACTTGCACCCAAAAAACATGGAAGTAAGAAACAAGAGGTTTTCTGCCCTTCCACAATTTATAGGGTGTTTTGTAGTGAGCCTTAGTCAGAGAACATATGTTCTGAGTGTGGCATCAAGATTGATGGCTTCGCTTAGAAACGGCAGTGTTGCATGTTAAATTTAACATAGTGCAGCGAACTTCCTTGAGTGTTATGTTTCTCCGTTCTGCTACTCCATTCTGTTGTGGCGTTCTTGCAGCTGATGTCTCATGTTGTATACCAAACTTAGTGCAAAAATCAGTAATAAAAGAGTTCAAAAATTTTGTACCTTTATCCGATCTGATTTTCACTATACTGACACCCTTTTCGCTTTGTAGTTTCTTGAGCAGCTCAGGTATCTTTGTTGTTGTCTCACTCTTCTTTTACAAGAATACAACTCAGGTAAACTTGGAATAATCATCCACGATTACCAGAGTATATTTCGTCACGAGATCGACCGTGTGGCGGGTCCAAATAAATCCATATGGGCGATTTGTAATACTCTGCTTTGGATCTTTGGTCGAGGATTCCTTTTAATGAAGCTTTAACCTGTTTTCCCTTTTGACATGCGACACATGTATGATCCTTAGAGAATACATCATTCGGTAGTCCCTCAACCAAAGGCACCCTTGCTATCTTGTTAAGAGTTTTGAAGTTCAGATGCCTCATTCTTTTGTGCCAGAGCCAACTGCTACTTTTGGAACTCTTAACAATCAGGCATGCATTTCTTGGACAACTGTTCCAATCTGCTGTATAAATCGTTCCTTTCCTTGAACCAGTTAACAAGATCTATTGTGTAGCTCGATTCCTTATAGTACACTGATCACTCGAGAACTCAACACTGAATTCGTTGTCGTAGAATTGTGAAACTGATAACAGGTTATTCTTTAAACCTTCAACATACGAGACTCCAGTAACCTGTACATCATCATTCTCTAAGGTTTCGAATCCTCTGGTAAAGCCAAAGTTATCATCACCAAAGAGTACATGTGGACCTTCTTGTTCTGTGTAAGAGCTAAGGAGATGTTTGCTTCTAGTCATGTGCCTTGAGCATCGACTATCGATGTACCAGATAGTTGCTTGTACACCTCCTTTGTTGGCCAAACCCACACGAACCTGTAATCAAGTCAGGCTTTAGGTACCCCTTTTGGATTGGATCCTGAGGGGTTAGAGTTGGTTTTAGGGATCCATACAAACAGGGCACTTTTATTGTAATCAGATAGATCAGAAGGCCTGATTTGTCTCCCATAAGCATCTACATAATCATACATCTCTTCATATGCATTCTGATTAGTATGATTATTTGTGCGAGCCTTGAGTGAATCAGAAGACTTGGGATTTTTCCTTGCAGTTTGTTTTCTTTTAACCCAGTGAGGAGCCCTAGGTTTCTGATTGTAAGGGTAGGTACGACTGCTACCATTAAAAGATTCATATCTTTTTGGCATAAATGGTCTTAGCAGTTTACCTTTAGCTTGCTTGTTAGGCAGCTGACCCTGATTAGGTTTCAGATTAGATTTCCCTTTGACAGGTTGTCTTTTCTGATACCTAATCTGCTGATCAGGTTGAGGTCTCTTCAGAAGAACTGGGTTCTTCTGTTGATTCCTTGGCTGATGCTTAATCAGTTGGGGTCCATTTCTATTCTCTTTCTGATTAGGCACTTGCCTTACTTGTTCAGCAGGTCTTTTTCCCTTATCAGATACATATTTTGCTTTATGTGTAACTATATCTGAGACTCGTTTGATTACACCCTTTTGAAGTGAACCAGACGGGACTTTTGAGGATGTAGAAGGATTTTCATACCCAATTCCCTTCTTATTAGTTGGCGTTCGAAAATATTTGTTCATATCCTGAACGGTTTTTGAAGATTTCGTGAAAACCTCTATTTTCTTACGTAAACTATCCTCAGACTCTCATGTAGTCGGAAGAGTTCATTAAACTTAGCTTGCAAGATTTTAAAATCATCAGCTTGCTGTTTATTGATTGCTAGTTGTTCCTTAATCTGCTTCTCCTGATCAGAAAAATTAACTTTCAGAACTTTCAGTTCTTCAGTTACCTTCTGAGCAGCTTCAGCTGATTTTAGTTCAGCTGCTTTACTGATAGCATTTTCTTTAACAAGCTGAGTATTTTTAATCCTTAGCTTATTATTTTCTGCTTCCACTATTGTATAAGTGTCTACTGCGTTAGAGAGATCATCAAGCAATTGCTCAGAATAGAGCTGCAAGTCAATCTCTCCAGCAGGTGTGCTAATTATAGCTGGTGTGGAAACTGAAAGAGCAGAAGGCAGATAAGAATCATCAATTCCTGATGTATCAGCAACGCTCTCCTATCTCTATAGCGTTGCTCTCTTCTGTTCCGCTTCTCTTCTCTTTCTTTTGGAGTTAGGTCTGGGCAATCTGTTCTGTAATGACCTGGTTTCTCACAGTTGAAACATGTTCCACGATCCACGGAACTTCTTCTTCAAGGTGAGTCATCCCGTCTGTAGAATCTTTCAGGTGACTTACCTGTCTGATTGTAATCAGAACTTCTTCTCTCAGATCTGTTGTCTCTTCTTTCATCAGACCGATCATCTCTTTTCTTATCTTCTCTGTGATCCCTTCTGTGATCATCTCTTCGGTCATTGGATCTGGTCCTTTCTGGAGATCTGTCAGCTGGCCTCCTATCTCTTCCTCTACTGTTTTGATAATCCCTGTAAAATCTGCGATACTTACCAAGTTGAATGTTAGATTTTTCAAGTTTTCTGGTTAGCAAAGCAATTTGTTCAGTTTGGCTCATAATATTTCCAACAGGTTCAGTAGACTTTGAGTTGCTGCTGGCTGCTTTGAATGCAACTGATTTTGATGTGGCAGGTGTGGCTTCAGCAGGCGACTCGTCTTCTTCTTCTTGCCCTCTTTCAATCAGATCGAACTCATGGGCTTTAAGAGTCAGGAACAGGTTGCTTGGCTTCATCTTGGCAATATCTTGACAATCCTTGATTACAGTGACTTTCATATCCCACTCCTTGGTTAGAGATCTCAAGATCTTGTAGTTATCTTTATCTGACATTTCTCGTCCAAGTTCCCGTAGCTTGTTGACTGACATGGTGATTCTTCCATCGAGCTCATTGATGGTTTCATTTGGCAGCATCTTAAGTTTCTCGAATTTCACCAGTTCAGCTTGCAGTCTGCTATCTTTAATCAGATCATTTCCTTCACACATCTCAGCAAGCGTATCCCACATCTGTTTGGCTGTCTTGAGATACTTTATCTTTTCTTTGGTTATCTTGTCCATGGTCTTCATGATTATATGCCTGGCTATTGTATCCAGAGTGTACAACTTCCTCTCTTCAGCATCCATCAGGGCAGGACTCTTTCTGACAAGGCTTCCAACTGCAAAATCTGGATCACCTCCAACAGCTGGGTTATCATGATAGATGATGATGGGTCCTCGTTCAATAACTTCCATCATTCTGCCGCTTATTGATCCCAGATGGTTGCTCATGTATATCGTCCAGTCTGCATACTCATCAATGGAGAATTTAGGCAAATCATGATACATACCCAAAGTATTATCCATGTTGATCGTGAGTTTGAAAACGAATGAGATTTGAAAAGGTTTTTCAAGATCAGTTCAAGTGACCACAAAGGTTCTTCCTCAAGAACCGATGATACTCAAAGCCTGTGGTCTGTAGAACCACTGCTCTGATACCACTTGTAGGTCCCGAACGGGTTTCGTGAGGGCAGAAGTCTAGAGGAGAGAGGTGAATAGACTTCTGAAAACTTTTTCGTGCAGATTAGGTGTGATCTCAGTTTGCCTAATCAGAGTGCAAGTGAATCAGTTTGGACTGATTGTGCGGAAGCTAGTTTATACCCGTGTGAAAAACCAGTTTTATCAAAACAGATTCTCAAGTTAGTTTTCAATCAGCTGACTAAACTGTCAAACTGATCAGATCAGTTGCTTGGTGTAGACTGATATTAACTCAGAATATGTATGCAGTTTTAAGCTTGGTTGTGTGTAATAGTATAAAGCAGTAAAGAGCAAGTAAATGCACACAAGATTTTTATAGTGGTTCAGACAAACAGTCCTACATCCACTCTTTATCACAAGGGGCACCAACTAAACCGACTTAACCGACTGGACTTAGTTTGAGCTTCTTGAAAATTTCCGTCTACTCACTTTGGAATGAACACTTAGATATAATCTTAAAATTTGTGTTCTTCGTGCGGAAATTCTGCTATAGTTTGAGCTTCTTGATAATTTTCGTCTACTCACTTTGAAGAGCAATCCCATATTTATAGACCACGAAATCAAAGAGCCGTTGGAGAGCAATTTGAATTTCCGGCTATATTTGGTAGGTTTGTAGGATTTGATGTGACTTGCTTCCAATAACGGCGTGGCTGAAAAATATTTGTCTTTTATAGCTGTTTGTCTCTGCAGCATCGAATTCCGCATTGTCAGCCCTTTTTGCGCACGTGTCTCTCTCTCATTGGTTTCAATGTAAAGCACTTCAACGTTTGTTTTACCAATTCAAGTTTGACATTCTTTTTGTAGAGGATTCGCATGATCTGGTGTAACATTTTGGTTAACACCAGGTGTGAGCTGACTTGATCAGATAACTGATCAGTCAACCTGATAGAGTCTTCTAATGCAGATTGTCTTAGCACAATTTGCAGACTCGGCTGATGTAGGTCTTCTGGTCTTCTTGATCTTCTGGTAGTCTTCTGATCTTCAGGTTACTCTGAGTCTCAGTGTCTTCAGTGACATACTGAGTTTTCAGGTTTCTTACTAAGTCTTCAGGTTTCAATGAGTCTTCAGATTTCTCTTAGTCTTCAGGTTTCACTGAGTCTTCAGGTTTCTCTGAGTCTTCAGGTTTCTCTGAGTCTTCAGGTTTCTCTGAGTCTCTGTGTCTTCAGTCTTCACCTGATCATCTGACTTCTTCTTGTCTTCTGACTTGTTTAGTCTTCTGATCATCTGACCTTATCTGTTCATCTGATAAATTGACCTGGCCTATAAATATTGAGTTCCCCCTCAATATGTGAGCTATCTTTTACATCAGCTATCTATACATTTCAGCTGGTCATCTTAATCTGACTCTAAATCATCAGTCAGCTAACAGATCTGACTGGTCCTATTACAACCTGTTTTTGAAATTCCATCAAAACTAAATACAAATTTCCCAACATAAATGTTGAAAGATGTTTTGATGGTTGATAAATCTGACACTACTGGTCTTGGTTGTGAAACTACTTCTAAAAGTTTTAAACCTGTGAAATTTGTTAAAGTTAGAGAAAAGACAAATGTTGAAACTCCAGTGAAAACAAAAGTTCACATTAAGAAGAAGAAAAAGATGTATGCGTGTCACTATTGTTCTGGTCATGGTCATATTCGTCCTTATTGTGATAAATTGAAAGAGGATATGTAGGTGTTACAAGCTGAAGTTTCTGAGTCACAATGTGCTAAAACTGAATGTGTCAGTAAACAAGGTGTGACTTATAATGTTGTGTATACATCTCTGACAGCATGTGTGCCTGGTTTATGGTATTTTGATAGTGGTTGTTCTAGGCACATGACTGGTCAAGTGAATTTCCTGTCTGATTATGAAAAATTTGATGGAGGAAATGTCACTTATGGTGGTGGTTCAAAAGGAAATATTGTTGGGAAAGGTACTCTCAATGTTGAAGGATTTCCTAAGTTGTCTAATGTCTTACATGTTGAAGGTTTGCTTGCTAATTTGATTAGTATAAGTCAACTATGTGATGACAATTTGCATGTCAAGTTTGATAAGAATTCTTGTTATGTTTTGAATAATGAAAATGAGTGTCTTATGACTGGTAATAGGTCAATTGATAATTGTTATCTTATTGGAACTAACAATGTTTGCAATCTTGCCAAAAATGCTGAAGAAGTTTTATGGCATCAAAAACTTGGACATGTTAACTACAAGAATATCCAGAAACTTGTGAAGATAGGTGCTGTAAGAGGTTTGCCAAAGCTGAATATAGGAGAAACCCAATTTGTGGTTTCGGCCTGCCAGAAAGGTAAACAGGTCTGAATGTCACACAAGATGTTGTCACATTGTTCGACAACACGGTGTTTTGAGCTGCTACATATGGATCTTATGGGTCCTATGGAAACAGAAAGTCTTGGAGGTAAAAGATATTCATTGGTTGTGGTAAATGATTTCTCTAGATATACCTAGATTGAGTTTTTGAAAGAAAAATCTGAAACTTTTGCTGCTTTTAAAGTTTTGTATAAAAGGTTTAAAACTGTATACAACTTGAAAGTGAGTAAGATTAGGTTAAATCATGGTAGGGAATTTGAAAATATCTTGTTTTCTAATTTCTGTGAAAAGAAGGGTATAATGCAGAAATTTTCATCTCCTAAAACTCCACAACAAAATGGAATAGCTGAAAGGAAGAATATAACTCTTCAAGAAATGGCTAGGGTAATGTTGCAAGCTAAACATCTTTCTAAAAGGTTTTGGGCTGAAGCATTAAACATTGCATGCCATATTATTAACAGAGTTTTTATGAGCCCACAAAGTTTAAAAACTAGTTATGAGATTCAGAACAACAAGAAACCAAATCTGAAATATTTTAATGTGTTTGGTTGTGTGTTTTACATTCTGAATGATAGAGATCAACTTCAAAAGTTTGACTCTAAAAGTGACAAATGTTTTTTCTTAGGCTATTCTAGAAATAGTAAAGCCTATAGAATTTTCAACCTTAGGTTAAACACAGTTCAAGAATCTGTGAATGTTGTTTTTGATGATACAACTAACATAGCAGGAAAAAGTACTGAAAAAGATGTGTCTGAGCATATTGAGTTTTCTGCTGGATCTGGAAATTCTAGAAATTCAAAGGATGTAACACCTAATGCCACGGCATCTGGGATAACATTCTCTAAAAATCCAAAAATAGAAAGTTTAGAAAGTGTTACTCAATACACTCATGACAAGGTACCTGCTTCCAGAATCATGAAAAGCCATCCTTCAAACCAAATCATTGGTGATTCTTCTGTTGGTGTACAAACCAGAAGAAAGGTAAGCTCAAAAGATGTGGTGAGATCTGTTTGTATGTCTTCTATATGCAACATGGTTAATTCTGAATGTTATCATTCTGTAATTGAGCCTAATAATATCAAAGAAGCCTTAAGTGATGAAAATTGGATAAATGTTATGCATGAAGAACTTAATCAGTTTGAAAGAAATGATATTTGGACACTAGTTCCAAGACCTAGTAACACTAATGTTATTGGAACCAAGTGGATTTTAAGAACAAAACTGATGAGTCTGGAAACATAGTAAGGAATAAGGCTAGATTGATTGCTCAAGGATACACTCAAGTTGAGGGTATTGATTTTGATGAAACATTTGCACCTGTAGCTAGGATTGAATCTATTAGATTGTTATTGGCTATTGCATGTTTTATCAATATCAAATTGCATCAAATGGATGTAAAGGCTGCTTTTTTAATGGTATCTTGAATGAAGAAGCTTATGTTGAACAACCCTTAGGATTTGAAGATCCTCACTATCCTGATCATGTTTATAAGCTTAAGAAAGCTTTGTATGGCTTGAAACAAGCTCCTAGAGCTTGGTATGGCAGATTGACTGACTTTCTTTTGCAGTTTGGTTTTGTTAGAGGAGAAGCAGACAAAACTTTATTTATTAAACAGGTTGATGGAGGATTGATGATTGCACAAATTTATATTGATGACATAGTATTTGGAGCAACATCAGACAAGATGCTGAATGAATTTGTTGAGGCAATATCATCTACATTTGAGATGAGCATAGTTGGAGACTTGAATTACTTTTTAGGTCTACAGATCAAGCAAAAAGATGATGGAATCTTCATTTGCCAAAGCAAATATGCAAAGAACCTGGTTAAGAGATTTGGTCTTGAGAACTCGAAGCATATGAAAACACCTATGGGATCAACTTAGAAGTTGAACAAGGACAGTGCTGGTCAAGATGTTGATCACACACTATACAAATCCATGATATGTAGTCTTCTTTATCTCACCTCTAGTAGACCTGTGATTAGAGGTGAAATTGAGTGAGTTACGAGCGAGTTTTGGCCATGTTTTGAGTGTTTTTAGTGATATTCTTGTGTTGATTGAGCATAATTCGTATAACATCACTAATTTGCTTCTTTGGTTTGTATAAAAGGAAAGAGGGCTGAAAATGGAGCTCGTGAGACGTCGCAGTGCATGAATTAGACTCCTGGTTGAAAATATATAAAAGAAATACTGAAAATATTAGTTGGAGTGAAGAAAGGTGATAGAAGGATGAGGTCGAGCACCTAGAGCTCGACCAATGTGGTCGAGCGGGCAAAATTCCAGCGATCATTAGGCGCTCGACCAGGTGTGGTCGAGCAAAACCCTCGACCAAGGAAGGTGCTCGAGCGTAAGAGAGTTAGATATAGAATCGCTCGACCAAACTAAGTGGTCTAGCGATAATGCTTCGACAAAGGCCATGATCGAGCGGTCTGAGAAGCGGGATATATAAGGCAGACGGGAAAAATTAGAAGGGGGACGTTTTTGGAGAAGGAAAAAGGACGAGAATTAGATATGAAAAAGAGAAGAACAAGCATCCTAGTCTAAGTAGAAGGAGAGAAATTCATCCACAAGAAACACGATTTGATTCACAAATTTACTGGTTTACATTCTAGTTCTCTGAATTTGCTTTGTAGAATTTCTCAGTTTTTCTTATTTCCTGAACAAGAATTATAGGGTTTATGTGATTATTTCATCCAATACTATATTTTGCTACTTGAATTCAATTTAATAATCATAGTTGATTTGGTTTATGCATTATTTCCTAATGAGTTCTGTAATTAAATTTGTTATTTGTGATTTGTCGATCAAGATGGTAGGTTAAACCTTTGATTGCTTTGGATAAGATGATCGCGTAGAAATAGTGAATTGGTTAGACGATTAGGATGATTCGAGGAGTACATTGAATAATCTTCTTAAATTGCTAATTTGAATAACTAATTCAATAAAAACCATTGAGCTGAGTACGAAAGTTATTAAAGAGAGGACGACCGCATCACTCTTTTCAATGAATAGGCTTGAGGAGAGGGTTTGTGACGGGGTTGGTAATATACCGGTTCATTTAGGGAGGACGACCGAATCACCCAATTTGAATAAGGGCTATAGTAATTAAGCACAATCTTAATAACTTGGTTATTTGGAAAGTGAGGTAAAGAGGGTATTAGTTGCAGTTTGCTAATCTGGAAAAGATTATCCAAAAGTTTCTTGATGTAACCAAAAAGGGAGAAGGTCAGCTATCAGAAAAACATGATGCCCCATCTTCTCAACTGACTATCATATCTACATCAAGACCTGGTGAATCTGTTGAAGTCCAAGACACTGAATTGACCAAAATGTTCACAACTGTTGAAGAACACACTAGACAACTGGACACTCAGGACAAGGCAATTTCTTATCAAAAAGCTGAATTGGTTGATCTGACTGCGAGAGTGGACAAAATTGAGGATTTTTCCTCAACTATTCAGAAAAAGCTGCAGACAGAAGAAGAGGCAAGAAGTCTTGAACTGGGCAAGAAACTTGAAGAAGAAGAAGTAGTAGAAGCAGAGGCAGACAAAAGAAGTCAATTGAAAGGAAAACAGTCTAAACGCCCATCAGCTCACAAAACAGTGGTTACAAGATCAGAACATCTCTTGTCAAAGGAGCAGATCAGAGAACAAGAAGATCAGATCAAACGAAGAAGGATCATAGATGAGGTAACTAGGAGGAAGAAGCTGAAAGAAGCAGCAGGCCTGGATCGAGCTTTTTGGAGAAAACAAAAGAAGAAGGTTGTTGCTGATGAAGATGAGACTTGGGTAGAAAACGCCCTACCTACAAAGGTCAATGAAATTCTGATATGCCGAGAAGATCTTCATGATACCTGGAGAATTATAAAGACAGACTGGTTATGTGATGTTTTCATGATTCAGCGAGTTCTAGAAGAACAAGATGACAACTTATTTGATGAGATCTTTCTGGACTGGCTCTAAACGAAATATCCAGTAGACATTGAGGCCTTCTGCTCCAAGATATGAATATCTGATCCCTCCTCTCAAGAAGAATCAAGAGTATGATCCAGTGGGATTCCGGAGAGCATATTTTGATGCACTAGAAAGAGGGAACATCATTGAATAAGATCGCCAGAAGGAAGTACTCAGAAGAATGTATGACATCTTTCAAGTTCCTGAAGGCATGAGAGATATGTAAAAGATCAGAAGATGAAGTCTTAGATCAGATGATAGGTAATTTTGTTTATCATTTCTTGTTGTAATGGCCCAACTCACCCAAACGAAAGATATATAAAATAAATCACAAATTCTCAATTGATGCAGGCCGATTACAAGAAACAAAAGAGGAATGATTCATAGAATCCAAGAAAATTAACAAAAATGATTAATAAAGGAAAACAGAGAATAATTTCATCAGCTGCCGTTGACACCTGAAAATCCCGATGAATAAAAGGGAACCAGTAACAGAAGATGTACGATTTAGAGAAAAGTAGAATGGTGCAGGAGGAATACCTCACACTACACCAACATGAGCCGTGCATGAATTGCTGCAGGAAGATATTGAAGATTATCCTATGCGCGTGGTTGAGGACTAACTGACACGCCAATTCAAAGATGAAATAAACTTGCCAGCCGATAAAACGTGTTTCCAAGAGTCGCCGTTTTAATAAATAAAAACGGGACTCTATTTTAGGGAATTAAAAAAAAGCATAAAGGGAAATACGAATTAGCCGTTACCGCTGGTTTGATACGACCCAGGTCACGACAATGCCCTCCCCTCAAATCGGACTTGTCCCCAAGGTCGTGCAAAACTCAGGAAATTGCAGAACCAGAAGATCATAACGCTCCCATGTGGCCTCCTCCGGAGACAAATTGCTCCAGTGGACAAGAACCTCTGTAACAGGTGCGTTTCTGACTTTAACCAATCTACGCTTGAGAATTGCGATATGATAGATTTTGGGGCACCCATCATCCCCAACCTGTGGCAATTGAGTATGCAGGCTGTACTTGCCTTTAATTTTCTTTTTGAGCTGAGAGACGTGAAATACATTGTGCATCTTAGTACCCGTAGGAAGATCAAGTTTGTACGCAACCGGACCCACTCGTTCAAGAATCTTGTAAGGGCCGTAGTATTTAACCGATAATTTGGTGTGGCGGCCCAAGTGATTGGGGTCGTGCTTGAAAGGCTGAATTCGTAGAAAGACCCAATCACCTGTAGTAAAACTCCGGTCAGATAGATGCTTATCAGCATACTATTTCATTCTGTTCTGGGCATGAAGCAGATTGTCCCTTAGGACCTGAAGCATTTTCTGAGGGTCCTGAATTAGAGTTTGAGCAGAGACATTGGATGTTTGCATGTAGGGACCCAAGGATAGTTGAGGAGGGTCATAACCAAATAGAGCATAGATTGGAGAAGTTTTGAGAGACTGATGGTAACAAGTGTTATACCACCACTGAGCGAGAGACAGCCATTTGACCCCAAAGTTTAGGCTTGTGATGAGTCATACATCTTAAATACGTTTCAAGGCACTTGTTGATTCTCTCAGTTTGCCCATCACTCTGAGGGTGATGGGCAGTGCTCATATTAAGCTTAGTACCATGAAGTTTGAAGACCTCTTTCCAAAATGAGCTTTGAAACACCACATCCCAGTCACTAACAATGCTCTCTGGCATTCCATGAAGTTTATAAATGTGATCCATAAATAATAGAGCTAAACTCTCAGCTGTGTAAGGATGTTTGAGAGGAATGAAGTGAGCAAACTTGGTGAATTTGTCCACAATAACCCAAATGACAGTAAAGGCTTGAGAGTTGGGCAAACCTTCAATAAAGTCCATTGAGATTTGATTCCAAGGCAAAAGTGGAACCTCTAATGGTTGTAGGAGTCCTGGATAGGCCACTGATTCATCTTTACACTTCATACACACCTCACATTGAGATATGTACTCAGTAATGTCTCTCTTAAGGCCTTTCCAATAAAAAAGAGACTTAGCTCTATGATAAGAGCTGTGAATGCCCGAATGACCTCCAATGGCAGAAGAGTGAATACACTCTATGATCTTAGCTCTTATGTTATTGGATTTTCCCACCACAATTTTACCCTGAAACTTAAGTAAGCCATCTACATACTGAAATGGATTATATAAAGTAGGGTGTAACAAAGCTTGAGAGATGAATTCTTGTACCTCATAATCTAGCTCATAACTTGATAAAATATCCTCCATCCACTGAGGTTTGATATGAGTAGTGACCAGTAGGAAGCATCCTCCTCAAACTTCCTCGAAAGAGCATCAGCGGCACAATTATCCTTCCCTTGCTTGTATTCAATTGTAAAGTTATACCCCATTAACTTGTACAGCCATTTTTGCTGTAAAGCATTAGTAAACTTTTGATCTTTCAAAAATTTGAGGCTGCAATGGTCAGTTCGAATAATAAAATGACCACCTGTAACGTAAGAATTCCACTTTCCCACGGCTGTCATGATTGCTAGCAGTTCCTTCTCATATGTAGACAAGGCTTGATTTCTGGGACATAAAGTCTGACTGAAATAAGCAATTGGTTGTTTATTTTGCATCAAAACAACACCAATACCAGTTTGACAAGCATCGGTTTCAATGATGAAAGATTCATTGAAGTTAGGAAGAGGAAGAACTGGGGCTTTAGTCATCATGTCCTTAAGTTGAAGAAAAGCAGACTCAACTTCTTGAGACCACTGAAATGCATTTTTCTTCAGTAGCTGAGTCAGTGGCCTATCCACATTACCATAATGCTGAATAAACCGTCTGTAGTAACCTGTTAACCCAAGGAAACCCCTCAAACTTTTAATGGACTTAGGAATGGGCCAATCAGCCATAGCTTGCACCTTAGCAGGATCTGTAGATACTCCCTCACCAGAAATAATATAACCCAGGTAATCAATGTGGTCCATACCAAAACTGCATTTTGACAGTTTTCCAAAAAGAGTGTGTTTCCTCAAAATTACTAACACAGTTCTTAAATGATGAACATGAGTTTCAATGGTGGGGCTGTACACTAATATGTCATCAAAAAAGACTAAAACAAATTTCCTAAGAAACTCAGCAAAAATCATGTTCATGAGTTTCTGAAACGTTGCAGGGGCATTAGTGAGGCCGAAAGGCATCACTTTGAATTCAAACAGACCATGGTGTGTGACAAAGGCTGATTTGTGTCTATCCTCTGGTTTGAGTCTCACCTGAAAGTAACCCTGTCTCAAGTCAATTTTTGAGAAAACAGAAGCACCATGAAGCTCTGTGAGAAGCTCCTCAATAATGGGCATGGGAAACTTATCTTTGATTGTGACTTCATTCAACTTCCTGTAGTCCACACACAACCTCCAAGTAGAGTCTTTCTTCTTAACCAATAAAGCTGGGGCAGCAAAAGGACTTGAGCTTGGCTCAATCAGATTTTGCTGTAACATATCATGAACTAGTTTCTCAATTTCATTCTTCAAGATGTGAGAATATCTGTATGGTTTAAGTTGAACAGGTGTAGTACCGGACACCAGTGTTATAGAGTGTTCCGCCTCTCTAACAGGAGGTAGATCTTTAGGTTCCTGAAAAACATCAGTGAAGTCATTCAGAAGGTCCTGAATAATATGAGGAATCATAGGGGCAGGTTTATCAGCTTCCAAGAAAAATAAGTGAGCTACAATGCCCTGAGATGTCTTGTTCATAAACTTAGATAAACCTTTAGCACTCATAAGCTTGAGGGATGCCCCATCATCAACCCCTTGAATCTGTAATTTCCGGCCATCCTTAGTAACATCCAAATAATTTTTCTGGAGATGAAATGTAACTGGATCATAAGACCACATCCAATCATGACCCAAAATAACATCACATCCTCCAAATGGAATAATCCTCAATTCAGCCTCAAATGAATGACCATGCATTGTCCAAACAAACTTGGGACATTTCTCTTTACTAACAGTTTTTTCACCATTAGCAACTGTAATGACCCATGGTGCAGTATCCTCAACCACACAGTGGAGGTCATTAGCAGTGAAGGTATTAAGATAGATGTGGGTACTACCACTATCCACCAATATTGAAATATCTGTGCCTTTACACTTACCTCTGAGTTTCATAGAGGTCCTGGTTCTCTCACCAGTGAGAGCATGAATACTGATTTCACCACCTTCAACAAAATCAGAGAGTGTGTCATCCACCAGAATGTCATTATCACTATCATCCTCAGCCATTAAAACATTGAGGTGTTTGTTTTTGCACACATGAGAAGTTGAATACTTCTCATCACAAGTGAAACATAACCCCTTCTCACGTTTATCTTGGATTTGAGCTCTAGTAAGGCGTCGGAATGGTGAGTTCCACTGTGGTTTAGAGGGATTCAGTGTGGGGGTATAAATTGTAGCATGAGAAGTTGTAGAAAGGGGGGTGTATGGCTTGGGAGATATGGTGTGAGATTTAGATGGCAATTTGGAACGTTTGCCCCAAATGTCAAGGGTGTTTTCAAGCATCCTAGCTTGGGACATAGCCTGAGTCAGATCAATAGGCTTGAAAAGTTGAACAGGGGAACGTAATTCCTCTTTCAAACCCTTAAGGAAGCAAGAAGTAAGAAAGTCCTCGGCCAAGTAGGGGTGTTTTGCCTTCACCAAGGATCTGAGATCCTCAAATTGTTCAATATACGAAGAAACATCGGAAGTTTGGGATAGCTGAGTAAATTCGATAACTATATCATCTTTACCCGGAACCAAAAATCGATCAAGCAATTTAACAGTGAAATGCTCCCAAGGCATATGTTGTCTACCCTCTATTTACTCCATAAGCCAAAGATCCGCCTGACCCACCATATAAAACGAAGCAAAACGAACTTTAGCTAACTCATCAGTGGGGTAACACGTGGAATACCTGTTTGCACGGCGAATCCACAAAAGGGGGTCCTCTCCGCTAAACTCGGGAAAATCCATACGGGTATGAGGAAGAGAGTGGTGGTTTCCGGAATTGTGCACATTCTGATGATGGTTGTAGCCCTGATTATGCGCATTGTGGTGATGATTGTTGCGCTGCGGCGGTATAGTATAAACATCCTGTTTGTGGGACGAAGAATCGCCTTGATAAACCTTCTCCTTGCCCTTTGCTTCATCAAGTTGGAGTTGGATCAGAGCATCCAACTTTTGCGTTAACGTGGAGATATTACTGTCGACCCCTGCTAATTTTGACACCACGGTGCCCAAACTAGTGTCAAATTCATCAAGACGAGAAGAAACGACAGTGAGATTCTGTTCAAATTTCTGTTGCGTTTCGAAGAGATCCTTCAAACGGGTTCCCTCTGCCATGATCGTAGCCGGATGATACCAATTGTAATGGCCCAACTCACCCAAACGAAAGATATATAAAATAAATCACAAATTCTCAATTGATTCAGGCCGATTACAGGAAACAAAAAGGAATGATTCATAGAATCCAAGCAAATTAACAAAAATGATTAATAAAAGGAAAACAGAGAATAATTTCATCAGCTGCCATTGACACCTGAAAATCCCGATGAATAAAAGGGAATCAGTAACGGAAGATGTACGATTTAGAGAAATATAGAATGGTGCAGGAGGAATACCTCACACTACACCAACAAGAGCCGTGCATGAATTGCTGCAGGAAGATATTGAAGATTATCCTATGCGCGTGGTTGAGGACTAAGTGACGCGCCAATTCAAAGGTGAAATAAACTTGCCAGCCGATAAAACGTGTTTCCAAGAGTCGCTGTTTTAATAAATAAAAATGGGACTCTATTTTAGGGAATTAAAAAAACAGAAAGGGAAATACAAACTAGTCGTTACAGCTGGTTCGATACGACCCAGGTCACGACACTTGTACTTTTAAAATTACAAAAATCTATGAAATGATTTACCTTTCTGATCTAATGACAACGTCTCATTATCTTTTGTTTTCTGTTGATTCTATCATTTACTTTCAATGGTTATTTGTTTTTCTGATTAAATGTTTTGATTCCATCAAAAAGGGGGAAATTGTTGAGAAATTCGTAGTTAGTTTTGATAGAAGTTCCAAAACAGTTTGTAATAGACCAGTCAGACCTGTTAGCTGACTGATGATTTAAATATCAGATAGGATGACCAGCTGAGATGTATAGACAACTGATGTAGTAGATAGGCCACATATTGAGGGGAACTCAATATGTATAGCTTTAAGTCTTGAAGAAGATCAGAAGACCAGACGAGTCTGAAGATCAGAAGACCAAACGAGTCTGAAGATCAGTAGACCAGACGAGATCAGATAAGTCAGATGATCAGGTGAAGACATAAAGCTGAAGATCAGATGACTACCAGAAGATCAAGTCCAGAAGACATACATCGGAAGTATAAAGGCGAGTCTGTTAAGTTGTGCTAAGACAACTTGCATCCAAGACTCAATCGTAGGATCGATCGGTCTTATCTCGATCGAGGTCGTCACCACACCGGTGTGACTAAAGATTCACCAACATACGATGTCAATCAGACAAGAAGGATGTCAACCTTAGTTGGTAAAGCAAACACTGAACAAGTGTACTTGTTAACCAATGAGAACGAGACACGTATGTACGGAGCTGACAATGCGGGATTTGGCGCTGCACAGTCAAACGACTAGAAAGGACAAACATACAAGCTTTCGGTCATGCCGTCCCTGAAGCACGTCAAATCAAGCCTACAATTCAAGGTCTATAAATATGAGATCAAACCTTCATAGTAAGGTTACGGAAATTATCATCAAGCTCAAGCTATAGCAATTTCCGCACGAAGAACACAAAATCAAGAAAATTTCTAAGTGTTCATCACATTGTTCTTAGTATAGAAATCTTATCCTTTAGCTTTAGGCTACCCAAATACTAGGATAGATTTCCAGTTGGAACACAACAAATCATATACCCAAACCCACAAAGTTAGGTTAAGTTTGTTTAGCAAGATTTCAGACTAGGGTTTCTAGATCTGATTTCTGGGAATGGTTGTGTGAGAACTCTTGAAACATTTGTTGGTTGTACTGTTTTGGACTAACACATAAAACTAAGTCCAAGTTGGTTAAGTTGGTGCCCCTGGTGATAGGGAAGAGTGGACGTAGGACTGGTTGTCCGAACTACTATAAAAATCTTTTGTGCATTATCTGATTTACCTGCTTTACACTATAGAACACTACCTGATTTGATATTGCATACATATTTCGAAGTCGGATGGTTTTGCATCAAGCAAGCCCGATCGTCGACTTGACACTTTGCCATCTGAGTAAAAATAGATAAGCAAAAATCTGATTCTACAAAACTGGTTTTTCACACGGGTTAAAACTTAGCTTCACACATCAGTTAAACTGATAGACACCAAACTGATCTGCCCTCAGGCGATCAGTAAGTTGGATATCAGTCCAAACTGATCCACACGCACTGTGATCAGGCATACTTGCTATCACACCTGATCTTGCATCAAAAAGTTTTCAGAAGTCTATTCACCCCTCCCCTCTAGACTTCTGCCCTCACGGAAACCCGTTCGGGACTTACAATATATATATATTAAAATACTGCGATTTATCCTACTTTAATATAATGTTGTCAAAACATAATAATTAAATAATTAACTGGAAAAGAAATAGGATGTCAATAATGAAATAATTCGAACCGAATGAAAATAAACTGTGAAACAAAGAACATATCACATCTTCCCCGGGGGACAAATGCGTACACTTAGCAGTAACCATAACAAACGACACCCATTCTAATTCTTTCATATGAAATTTCAGAACAAAAAAAACATGAGTTTTGAACAAAAAAACAGATTCCAACTTTAATCTCTTTCATCTGAAATTTCAGAACAAATATAAAAGTTTTTTCTTATTTTTATTTCGTATATATATGAGTATATATATTCACTTTCTTACCTATTTTATTCTTTATTTGTCTTTTATTTTACCCATTAGTATCTCTTCTAAGTTTGGTTGTTTTTGCTTGATGTCCCTTGTGTGTTGTTGCTTTCTGGTGTCTTATTATTATTTTTAAATATAAGTGTATGCATCAGTTTCTCGTTTTGTATTTATAAAAATAAAATAAAAAAGATTGTATTGTATTACTTTTTACTTGTTCGTGTGTAGAAGTTATAGGTAAATTGTTGAAGACCTCTTTGTACACAATGTTCACTACTTCATCCTTTTGATCAGTCGTGTCTCCGATGTTCAGTATCTTTAGTCCTTCTGCAGAGGTGACCCATGATAGAGCAACATATAGTTGGTCATGACTGAAAACTGATTTCGGGAGATAAAGTCCCATCTTTTTTAAGGGGGACGGGCACCGCAAGGCCATGAAGTCGACCACAGCATTACGCGTGATCACCCACCAGGCTAGCACAAAGTGAGGAAAGCCCAGCAAAGACAACACTTGTGCTCGCCATTTTGGCGAAAGCGGGGTGGACAAGGTGCCCAACGAGGATGAAGGTGTGTTCGCCCATGGTTCCCAGGCGGCCAATACACCCATTAGACCACGAAGGCAGACAATGTGCTAGGCACATAGCACCTAGATGACAAGTCGAAGACTTCAAGCACAAGCAAAGACAGATTTCAGCAAGGAGAGTCCCACGGGACACGTGTCATTATCATATGTATTCTTATCTTGTATAAAGCGCAGCACATGCTAGCCAAGGCAACACATGCTTGCCAAATCAGTATAAATAGACCCTCTGAGGGCAATTAAATGGTTCACAAATTTCCCACACAACACCTCTATATTTATTCTCTAAATTTCCTGCAATCCGTGTTCGACACGTATATATATAACTTGTGTGTTAGTAAGAAAGAAAATCATCCAACCACCTAATATTATCCACGTAACACGACTAACAACATATATATATTACTACCTCCGTCCTAATTTTGTTTGGCCACTTACTGCAGATTCGGGTTTTAAGAAAAGTGGGAAATATTAGTATTAAATGATGTAAAGTGAGTTTGGTGGAGGTGTATGAATGTCAATTCAACTTTAAAAAAAATATTGTTTATTAGTATTAAATATTGTAAAGTGGATTTAGTATGTGTGTAGAAGAGTGACATGTAATGTAAATAAATGTTGTTTATAAGGGATATTGTTTTGTAAATAAAGTTGATTTATTTCCTTTTAAAAAATGACCAATCTAAATTATGACACCTATTTTGTATTTATATTTAAATTTTATGTATAATTCTACAATTAATTAATTTTTAGTATTATTTCCCTCCATTTGGTAAATTTGGTCCCATAAATTTTTTGGTCAATTAACAGTTTCATCCATTTAACAAATGGCAGGGACTAAAACTACTCAAAAAAGGACCAATTTGAAACCTAGGGACCAAAACTATTTTGGACTAAATCTCTTGGGACCAAGTCTGCAATTTACTCTAATGATGATGATATATTATTTTATTATTATTAGTTAGTGAAATACTGATTATATGAAAGATAATGTTATAAAAAAAATATGAAAGAGAATGAGTTAGTGTAGAAAAAATAGAGATGTAACAGTTTTATTAGAATGCATGTGTATAATAGTGCTAAATGTGAATTTGGATGGAATATGTAATGTGCAAATTCAAAAAGATTAATACTCCTATGAACCAGGTCTATACATGAACTCTATCACTATTATATATAAAAATTGTCACTGTTATGTATGAAAAAATTCACTGTTAAAAAATATAAAGTATTTTTTAAACAGTGAGATTTTTTGTGCATAACAGTAATAGTTTTTATGCATAACAGTGATAATTTTTACACATAACAGTGATATTAAAAAAATCGAGTTCACCCAAATTTTTGTCATCCAAAAAATGACCTAAAACCGTCGCTAACGACATTAGCGACGGTTTTAGCGACAGAAAAAATAGTCGCTAATGTCGGCGATGGAAAAAAATCTGTCATTGAATCGAGGGTCGGTTTTTTGTGACCGTCGCTGATTAGCGACGGTTTTTTTTTTATAATTTTTTTTTATAATTTTTTTTAATATTTTTTTTTAAATATTTTTTTTTATTAAATCCGTCGCTAAAACCGTCGTTAAAGCGTGAATTTTACAAAAAAAAATGGCTCACGGTGGTTCGAACCC
This sequence comes from Stenogyne calaminthoides, assembly GCA_037126765.1. Lineage (NCBI taxonomy): Eukaryota > Viridiplantae > Streptophyta > Magnoliopsida > Lamiales > Lamiaceae > Stenogyne > Stenogyne calaminthoides. The sequence goes on from JBBCBC010000002.1 coordinate 22,842,597, forward strand.
GAGCCCGGGGGGGGTCCGGGTAGGCACCGAACCACCCGAACCTCGGACTATGTCGAACCCAACCACCAAGCATATCATATATAAGCCACCAAGTCTCCCAATTAAATGAGATAAATTTTCGCTCCCAAGGGGGACCGAACACGGGACCTATAGGCGCCTGAGCGGGGATCAAACTGCTCGGACACTTGCTTTCTTGCGTTTACTTAATGAAATTCATTTTATATGTCCTAAAAATCTTTTTTTTTTCAATTTTTTTTTTAAATCATTTATTTCAATTATCTAATTTAATGATTTAACCACATTTTAATATAATAATTTTTATTTTTATTTATTTATAAATTTAAATTAAATTGTATTATATTAAACTATATTTATTTATTTATTTTTAATTCATTTTTTTTACACTTTTTTTTTATTTTTTTATTTCATTTATTTAGTTTAACTATCTAATAATCTTTAAAATACTAATTATATATATTTTTTATATTATAAATTATAAATAAATGATTATATTCTTTTAAAATTGTATATGTTCTAAAAATTCATTTTTTTAAACAAATACTATTATCTATTTAAAAAAGTACTACTTTCTATTTAAACATGTAATATTTTCTATTTAAACAAGTACTACTTTTCATTTAAATAAGCAATACCTTCTATTTAAACAAGTAATACTTTTAATTTAAACAAATAATGTTTTTCATTTAACCAAGTACTATTTTTCTATTTAAACAAGTACTGTTTTTCTATTTAAACAAGTAATACTTTTCTATTTAAACAAGTACTACTTTTCATTTAAACAAGTACTATTTTTCTATTTAAACAACTACTATTTTTCATTTAAACAAGTGATACTTTCTATTTAAACAAGTACTACTTTTCATTTAAATAAATATTACTTTTCATTTTAACAAGTACTACTTCTCATTTAAACAAGTAATACCTTTCGTTTAAATATATAATACCTTTCATTTAAACAAGTATTACTTTTCATTTAAACAAGTACTACTTTTCTATTTAAACAAGTAATACTTTTAATATAACAAGTAATATTTTTCATTTAAACAAGTACTACTTTTCTATTTAAAAAAGGTATTACTTTCTATTTAAACAAGTAATACTTTCAATTTAAACAAGTAATACTTTTCATTTAAACAAGTAATACTTTCTATTTAAACAAGTACTACTTTTCATTTAAACAAGTACTGCTTTTCATTTTAACAGGTAATACTTTTCATTTAAATAAATAATATTTTTCATTTAAGCAGGTACTACTTTTCTATTTAAACAAGTAATATTTTTCTATTTAATCAAGTAATACTTTTCATTTAAACAAGTACTACTTTTCATTTAACAAGTAATACTTTTCATTTAAACAAGTAATACCTTTCATTTAAACAAGTAATACTTTCTATTATTTAAATAAGTAATACTTTTAATTTAAACAAGTAATACTTTTCATTTAACCAAGTAGTACTTTTCTATTTAAGCGAGTACTACTTTTCTATTTAAACAAGTAATACTTTTTTATTTAAACAAATAATACTTTTCATTTAAACAAGTACTACTTTTCATTTAAACAAGTAATACTTTTCTATTTAAACAAGTACTACTTTTCTATTTAAACAAGTAATATTTTTCTATTTAAACAAGTACTACTTTTCTATTTAAACAACTACTACTTTTCTATTTAAACAAGTAATACTTTTTATTTAACAGGTAATACTTTTCATTAAAACAAGTAAAACCTTTCATTTAAACAAGTAATACTTTCTATTATTTAAACAATTCTTTTAATTTAACCAAGTAGTACTTTTCATTTAACCAAGCACTACTTTTCTATTTAAACAAGTAATATTTTTCTATTTAAACAAGTAATACTTTTCTATTTAAACAAGTAATACTTTTTAATTTAAACAAGTACTACGTTTCATTTAACAAGTAATATTTTTCATTTAAACAAGTAATACCTTTCATTTAAACAAGTAATACTTTCTATTATTTAAATAAGTAATACTTTTAATTTAAACAAATACTACTTTTCTATTTAAAACAAGTAATACTTTGCATTTAAACAAGTATTACTTTTCATTTAAATACTTTTCATTTTAACAAGTACTACTTTTCATTTAAACAAGTAATACATTTCATTTAAACAAATAATATTTTTCATTTAAACAAGTACTACGTTTCATTTAAACAAGTACTACTTTTCTACTTAAACAAGTAATACTTTTCTATTTAAACAAGTAATACTTTTCATTTAAACAAGTACTAATTTTCTATTTAAACAACTACTACCTTTCTATTTAAACAAGTAATCCTTTCCATTTAACAAGTAATACTTTTCATTTAAACAAGTAATACCTTTTATTTAAACAAGTAATACTTTTTGTTATTTAAACAATACTTTTAAATTTAACCAAGTACTATTTTTCTATTTAAACAAGTACTACTTTTCTATTTAAACAAGTAATGATTTTCTATTTAAACAAGTACTACTTTTCATTTAATCAAGTACTACTTTCTTTTTAAACTTAAGTAATATTTTTCATTTAACAAGTAGTACTTTTATTTAAATAAGTACTATTTTTCTATTTAAACAAATACTACTTTTAGTCAATATATATATTTAAATATACTATGAATTAAATTTTATACCGTAAACTCCTCGAAATAGATCTGACTACGGTCAGGTGGAACTCTTCTCCAAGTGACTATAAATTAAATATACGGTACGGTGCATTAACAACAATTAAAAAATCTTGTATAATCCTGAAACAAAAAAAAATACATAATTAATATTTTAAAAAAATTAAAAAAAATTTAAATTAAAAAAAAATTAATAAAAAAAAACCGTCGCTAAAAAACCGTCACAAAAACCGTCTCTAATACCGTCGCTAAAGGGATTAGTCAAAAACGTTGCTAAAACCGTAGCTAAAACCATCGCTATTTGCGATGTTTCTCTAGACCGTGGTTAAAATTATTGACTTTGACCATTTGACCGTAATCGTCGTAAAAAAAAAATTATTATTTTTTCGTTTTTTTGTAACAAATCGATAAAAAGCCTTTTTTTTTGTAGTCTTTTAAATTCGATTTATAGAGAACGCTCAGAAATTCCGAAAGGGAGATAACAAGACAAGGTTATGCAAATGGTCCAAATTAAAACTTCCAAGAGAGGGCAAAGTTATGTGGTCAGCACAAGAGTTTAACTTTATCAAAAGTTACCAAAAAAAGAAAACATTGTTACCAAAAAGGACATTCATAGATCTGAATTTTCCAATTGAATCCCACCATACAGAAGAGAAGTAAAGGGTGCATGTTGAAATTCAACAACCCACACACATTGCTCCTCCTCAAAGTCTGCAGTAGCTTTCAGAGTGAAATTCAACTTTCCATAATTGGAAAAAGATAGAATAAAGTGGATTTGTAATTTGTTGGGTTTGAAAAGGGCAAATTTGGTAATGGTCCTTGTATTGTTAGGTCATGCAAAAGTGAGAAATGCACGTATCAACATAAAGAAGGGTTGGCTTTTATGTGTTAATTCGTATAGCATATGAATCAGAGTGTCGAAATTTTCAAATTCCTGATCATATGAAAACACCATCAATTATCGATGGGGCTGCTTTCTGTGACATGTACAATATGCTTTTTGAGTTAATGCTACTAATAAATGACTTGTACCGCCACTGCTTTGACACCATTCATACTAATTTCCATGCATTGCAATATATATATTTTTTAATTTTCCATACAGGCAGATCCAAAAATTGATGGGGTGAACTTGAATATATAATTTTTTAATATAATAATAAAAGAGTATTAAAAAAATATAATTTATACTTAATAAATTGAAAGATGAATTTAATATGAAAAGAAAAGTCATATATCAAATGCATAAAATTCCAACGGATAAATTAATTTACGTCCAAAACAAAAAGTTTAAAGATTAATTCACCCGTGGACTAATATAATTTTTTTTTATAATACATGTCAAGTACTATTTTAACTTTGCAAGTTGCACATATAATACTAATTAATTTTATTGTCAAAATAAAAGAACACAACATACAATTTTTATGAGTGAATTTTGATTACATGATATTTCAGATTTTGGATTAATTAGTTAAATATGTGGACTTTACATGATCCAATAAATAAAAAAGATTTAAATTGAGTTTTGTGTTAAATTAATGTGTTGATTTTGATTATTCTTGTTTAATTTCAAAATAAAGTTATTTGAATTAAAAAAAATTAATTGACTTAGCTAAAATGTTAATAATCTAAATTAATTATTTATTACAAAGTACTTGGAGAAGAGTTGCATTGGGCTCGAGCTCGGTCAGTCTGACCATGTATATGTCCCTGAATATATAGAATGAAATTTTTTAGTATTTTTATCAACATTTCACATTTTAATTAATGAGGCACTTTCATGTGAAATATTTCACCGTAAAATATTAGTTTACGTAGGAAGGAGCTTAAAATTTGCGGATCTTGCGTAGGACGAACTGAGTCAGGCGGATATTTCTTAAAAATTCGCGCAAAGACTAAACAGAAAATTTGCTCCCAAACTGTGTTACTATAAAAATAAATATGTGTTATTGTGAGGAAATTATGTGTTACTACGTGATGATGAAAAAAAAAAAAGATAATTTTACTAATTTAATGGTGTGATCTGGTTGTTCGGGCATATACTACAACAGTTGATCACAAATCAGAAGGAGAAGTTGATAAAAAAACAGAGGGGAAACAGATGAAAATAGAAGGAGTATCATTTTGTTCGTATAGTAACACACCTTTCTCTTCACGATAATACATTTTGAACATATTGTAACACAAATTTCAATACCTTACAGACATATATGTGTACTAAAAAATATGTATGTGTTATTTGTCATTATAGTAACACATGTTTGTCTTTATAGTAACACAAATCTGGAAACGAGTTTTGTTATTTTGCCTTTGTGCGAATTTTAAAGAAAAATATATTTGACTCAATTCAACCTGTACAGAATCCGCGAATTCTTCTCTTTGTGTTTATGTGCTTCTCCTTATGATCCACAGGTCATGTTTCAAGAATCATACATTGCAATAACATATACATGTACTTACAGTAACACATGTTTGCCCTTATAGTAACACGGATCTCGGAACGAGTTTTGTTGTTCTGCCTTTGCGCAAGTTTTAAGAAATATCAGTTTGATCTAGTTCGACCCGCACATAATTAATCCTTGAATTTTTTACTCTGTGTTAATTCTGATCGGGGGTCATATTTCACGGATTCTAGATCTGTGGTATATTTCATATAAAAATTTACCTTAATTAATTTAATTAAAATTTTATAATTCTGTTAGTGTAAATATTTTTTACAGATTGCAATTCGACAGTTTTCCTATTTAGTTTTTTTTTTTTTGGCAATTAGACAAACTTATTGCTTACATGGCTATTTTTCAGTAATTAGAAAAATTGTATAAATTTTTTATTTTTATCATTTTTATGATAAGTAGGTCTCCGGTAAAACTTGTTCATTATATGATATTTATACCATTACACTTTTAAACTAGAACCATAACAATTATCAATTGATATTATAGTAAAAACTCCATACATTCATATTGTCGGGATCGGGAAAAAATATTACTATAGTGGGTTATTCTTAAATAGAGTTTTACATAGAAATATAATTTTTTTTTAAATAATACATTCAATATAATACATACTCCCTCCGTCCCAACATTACTTGAATACTTGTCTTATTTGGACGTCTCAACATTACTTGAACACTCCCAAAATGGAAACAAATATAATATTAATACACTCACAACACCCTTATTTTATTCCATTCAAACCCACTTTACTTGGTTTGCGTGTCATTTCCAGTGTTCAAGTCATCTTGGGATGGAGGGAGTACTATCCTTCATGTATGTAAATTTATTAACAAATTCATATATCTATTTAATATGAATTTGACTAAAATAAATACACACACTTTCAAAGTATATAAAATACATATGTATTAACTAATATGCATGTATCTAGGAATTAAAAATAGTTATTGCTCACATGTGTGTAAATGTTTGTTTAATACATGTATATTTTTCATAAAATTAGTACACTTTTTCTATTTCAAGCAAATGGCACCTAAGAAGGTGTATATGCGGATGAATTATTACGTACACGCAAGTTGAAGGATGTAGTGATAAGCCATAAAATTAAAATGTCGTCACAATTAACCATAGATAAATGTTTTAGATCATCTTAATTGTAATGATAGATATAAATTTTTATATATATAATGTAATATGGAGGCATAAATCCTTAAGACGGGACCTGAAAAAAATATGTCTTATGACAATGTGGAGTTTATTCCTAGATATAACTGGTCCCGAGTTGGGACCATGATTTTTTATTACTATAGAGAGTTTATTCATATATAGAGTATTTCTATAGGGAATTTTTACTGTATTATACTTATAAACTGATAACATAACATTTAATTTTATAGGTATTAGCTTATAAGACTAATGATATCTACCTATAAGTGTAATTTTATCAATTTTACAATATAAATAAGTTTTAAGGAGAGTTTGTCTAATGATAATGATATTTTTAATTCTTGCAGTGTCGACGTACATCACTTTTTTGGCAAACTTTTATTTACAATATTTCACAAATCTAGGATCCGTGAGATATGCTCATACCCGCCCATTCTACCAATTAAACTGAAAATTTGCGGATTTTTTGCGGGTCAAACATATTTTTTCAAAACTTTCACGTGCGCTAGGGCAAAATAGGAATAATTGTCCCCAAATATGTGCTACTTATAAGGGTAAATAAGTGTTACTATAAATACATGTATTTGTTAGTAAGAAAAAATACCACATACTTGTGTTTTTCAATACACATATTAATTTATCTCTTCCTCTTGAGAAATAGCTCAACAGTCATGGTGCATCTCTCACTTCCCACACACTTATTATTGATTTTTATTTTTTATCACCATATTTGAATGTATCTAATTAAAAATTGTGTTACTAGATACACACAAATATGTTACTATAAAAAGAAAGGTGTGTTACTCACGTGTTAAAACATGATTACAAAGTAAATTGACTCAAAGGCGTGTTACTATAATATTCCAGATCAAATGTAGTACTTATATAATTAAAATGTTAAAACATCATACTTCAATCTTAATTGGAAGCAACCCACAAATATTTTTTTCCCACAAACTATACGTCTATTCAAAAAAAAAGAGTGATGCTTGTGTGCACCAATTATTTTTTGTGCAATTGGTACAATTGAATTCAATTTTAATTTGGATGAACCATGAACCCTAAATCTAAACCCTAAACTTTAAGCCATTAACCTTAAACCCTAAATCATTAACCATTCGGGTCGGAAACTACAGTTTGGGCCGGGTTCGGATTGGATCGGGTTGGGATCTTTTTTTTTTTTTTTTTAAAAAAATCTAAACCCATTCGGGTCGGGTAAAAAACTGAAAAAAAAAAATTAAAAGAACTGGAATTTTCTTTTTAAAAGAAGTGGAAAAAAAAGGTTCAATTGCACCAATTATAAATTTGTGCAAATGGTGCACAGGAGAATTTGCTAAAAAAAAAAAAAATCCTATTTATATATATAATATTCTTTTAAATGGAAAAATGCTTAATTTTACAAACCCAAGCTACTTCAATTTTTTCAAATTATAAGGTGAAATATGGGTTTTTTCTCTTTTCAAATGCGGCAAATTGGCAAATCCAGAAACACAGTAATGCAATAAAGACTGTACCATGACTGATAGGTGTTTCAATCGGTCAAATATTTCATTATTACTACTTCTAAAATACAACCTATTCGATTTCTTAAGACTCATAATTATTTCACGTCCGGAAAGGTTGCTATACTTCCCTATGTTTGTAGTTTCACTGTTTCAGTAGCCATTTAGTATTATGTGTTTTTTTTTAAGATTTTATAAAATTTAATTTTTAAATAGCTTATAAGTTGTTAAAGTGTTTGACTAATAAAAATTATAATTTTTTTAATAATTTTAAAAAATATTTTTTAATTTTAACAATATAATTTATTTTCTCGAACTAATTTTTTTTTTACGAAAATAATATTTTTTTTTTATTTTTTTTTCTTTTGAATTTTTTTTTCAAAGACAATATTTTTTTCGGAAAAAAAAAATAGGGCCAGGTTTGCGTCGGGATGGGTTGAGATGGGGTAGAGCTTATATAATTTTTTGTAAAATAAATTGAAATATCCCAACTTATTTTTTTGGAGCTTATAAGCTTTAAAGAGTTTTTTTAGATCTTATAAAATGTTAAACATCTTATTTTACCAAACAAAATTAATGAGCTTATAAGTTGTTTTAAAGAGCTTATAAGTTGTGCCAAACAGGCAAGTCTAGAGTTTTCAACTTCCTTTTGAACTTCTATTGCTACGTTTATCCATTAAGAAAAGCTATTTTCACATTAATTTGATGGATTTCCAACTGCAAAAGCAATGATTAACCTGATTGAAGTTTTCCACGACACAGGAGCAAAATTGTCGAAATAATCAACTCCTTCAGTCTGTTTGTACCCTTTAACCACAAGTCTCCACTGGACCATCAGACTTCATCTTTTTCAAAGATCCAGTTGTGGCCTAAAGGTTTGGAACCTGGTGAAAGGTTCACACGTTCCACATTATGATTTTGCAGAATATAACTTATTTCACTATCAATGGCTTCTTTCCAAAGATCGGAATCTGAGGAAGTCATACCTTCTTTATATGTCACAGGGTCCTTTTCTACCAAATAGGTCAGAAAATTTGAGCCGAATAATTTTCTATTCAAGCTCTCTTGCTACGTCTAGAGTCTTCAACTTCCATTTGAACTTCTCTGGCCCCATATTTCTCACTCGATTAACCTTTAGGTCAATAGAAGAGCGATCGATATAAGGAAAAATTCATTCGAAGAAAGAAGCATCCCTAACCTCAATGATAGTATTTATGTGCATCTCAGAATTCTCCGATATATTTTTGTGCAAAGATGATTGTTGGTTGGAAGATGAGTTACTTTTAAATATTTATTTTGTGATGCAAAATAATTTAAATAAATAATTTTAAGATTTTAAATGAAAAATAATTTGGTACAATAATAAAAAATGTGAATGGATGTTCCCCTAAAAATGATTTATAACTATATATTGATTGTTAAGGATAGTGGGATTTTGGTTATTTTTAAAGGAACGGGGACGTGTCAATGAGGTGGACGAGGGAGAATGAATTATAACCCCAAATCAATATGGATGATCTAAATATACCTATATATCTATTTTTATAAAATTCAATACAATCAAATCAATATTTTTTTTTTCATTCACTATCTTTTTTACTTTTCTCTCACCCAATCTATACATATATAAAAACAGGATAATCTCCGCAAAAAAAATTCTCGCCCACCCATTTATTGTTTTCCACATTTCCTCTCTCTCTACTCTTTATAAAAAATTTCCAATTTATTTTCAACTCAATCTCTCCACTTTTAATAACTTCCCAAATCTCTATTCCAGTGGATAAAATTTTATAACTGCAAAAGTAATTATAAGAATACACATTTTATTCTACTCACATTTGGCAGCCTCCATATAAATAGTAATATAATATTAATTATATGCTTAATTTAATAATATCATTGAAAAAAATTTCAATTTTTATTATGTGCGTCGCACGGGAAATACTAATATAATATAATAATACAATATCAATCACCACTCTTCAATATTAATTTGACATAAATAAAAAAATTACTCTACAAAAATCTCAAATCACATAGAAGTAAGACGGCGATGAACTTCAACTTCCAACCAACAATCTGACCCCTCCCCCGATCGCATCTTTGCACCAAATCTTCACCAAATCACAAGGCTCGGACTGGCCATCCTCTCTATTTCAGACCAGGGCTTAGGTGGTCAAGAAGAGAGGCACATATAGGCTGTGATGGTGTTGGAAATTGGTTGAGAACTTGGGTGTTGACCCAATTTTAACCAGATTTTTAAGATGATGAACCATTTGTGAAAAATGGAAACATGTTACAAATTCATAATCTATATTTCGAGTAGATTAATTTGATATATTTATTTGCTCAAAACTAATTTCGGGTGAATGAAATATTAATACATTAAGTTCGTACCTTTCAACAAAAAAATACATTAAGTTGGCAATTTGTCATTAAAGTTGAAGAGGAAAATGTGGGAAGGAAAAGGAAAATCCACTTGTCCCACATAGAAAAGTGGATGAGGAATTTATCTCCTTATTAATAGACTTGTGTTATGGAAATTCAATATTGACTAAGTCTACATAGTTGCGCTACTATTAGTCTGAGGGGCTAACCCCAAAAAGTCTATTGACTGCACCCACACCCGCACATCGCACTTAGTTGCATTGGACGCTTTAGAGGCACATGGGTACGCGTCGTCATGAGGAGCTGAAGAGCCTTTAATTTTTCGAAGGCAGACGGATCAATTATGGCTCGTGGCTACGGAACGCGGGGTTCGAACCCGCGGCAGCATAAGCGACGGTTCGCGATCGGTGGACCTGGGTCGGGCTCGGCAACCCGCGGTGGTCGGATTCGAACTAGGGCGCGAACTGCCCATGCAAACAGGTGCGATTTGGGATGTTGGATCTTGATCTAATCCAAGAGAACCGATCGGAGAGCCCAGATTCATTCTGTCTAGAAAATTGCACCCAAACAGCACCACAACTCTTCAACTATTTTAAATACAGTCCCAAGATTTCATTTCACTCATTCGAAAGTTCACAAAGCATTCAATGCACACAAAAACATTCTAGCAATCTAGATCTGCATTAGAAGTCGTGTCAAGAAAGTTCCGGATACCCTAGTCATTTCACCGATAGCTTCCAATTCGTAGTGCAATGATCGTGAAGTTTTAAAGTCGTTGTATTTTAGGACGATTGTCATTGTTACCGTATTGCATCGGAGTACGGAGCAATATCGTCTTATGGAAAGAGAGTCCAACTCTTGCCTCGACTTTTCATATTGAGTCAGTTTTGCATCATCTTCATCCATACACACAACACCATTTTTCTAACAGATGGTTCATGCCGCGAGACAGAAAGAGGCTGATCGAGGCGAAGTGACGCAAGAGTTTTCAATTTCTGGATTTCTGCATTTGAATTAAATTGTGAATTATGTTCTTCTGCATTTGCGATTTAAGAACTGTAATATTTTGGGCTCATTTGAGTTGAGCCCATATAGCTTTGGCCCATCAACTCTCTTCCCTCATCTTATTTCACACGTTTTAAAACTCCCATGGCAGCCTCCCAAATCTTCTCCCTAATTGGTTCATTGATTTGTCAATTTGTTCTCCATTACCGGTGGGATTGATTGATCCTCACCAATATAAATAGAACATATGGGCCATTCTTTTGAACACACCAGGTATTAGAGAAACCGTGAGAAATATAGAAACTTTGAGAGAAGAGGGAGAGCTACCGGGGTTTGTGAGAGTGAGAAGAATCTTTGTGTAAACTCCATATACACCGTGTGAAACCCCAATTGAGAACGAGAAGGTGTTACGAGCCGGAGTTCCATTTCTATATTTTGTTTCTGGATTTGCAGGTTTAATTGGTGTCGAGAAGAAGGAGATAGACGGCGGATCCACCCAACAGTGGTATCAGAGCCGGTTTTGCCGCCGTCACATCACGCGCCGCTCGTCGCCTCTCTGTGCGCGACTTTTAGAGCCGTTCCCGTTTGTTTTTTTGCAGTCCGCCAGATCGTGAGTTCACCGAGTGCCGGTCTCACGATTGGTGTTTTAACCCACCGCCCATATACAGGAGAGGAGATTTGACCGCCTCTGCTCTATTACCATCCGGTGCTACCCATACTCAGGTAAGTTGCTCTCCCCTTTCCTTTTTTTTTTCATTTGTTTGTATTGGGTTTGTTGGGATACAGTTTATTAATGCTTGTATTTAATTGTTTCAAGTTATTTGAATAATTAATATAAGCTATTGGAGTTGAGGAGTACAGGCTGTCAAGAGGTGGAGGTGATTTGATCTTTTCGTCCATTTCAATTAAATTTTGATTTAATCCTGTGCGTGTTTTGGATTGGGATTTAATTTTGTAACCTTCTGGACGCGGGATATTGGTTCATTGTTGTCTATCATGATTTGTTGGGTCCCTTAATCGGACCTTCTTGGTGGGTATTTTTGGGAATTCTTACGATAGGATTCCGCTCTGGTATAAAAGCTTATCCCTAATCTTTTTATTGTTTTTTTAGTGTTAAGTTGGGATTGTTTGCTGTAGCGCATAGGTTTATTTGTTGAACCTGATATTCGTTGTTTATTTGCTTCCGCTTAATTATCTTTGTGTGTTTTAATTATGTTTGCTAATATGGCTTCGCATTTCTCTTTTGGCATGCAACTTTTTGATGGAAAAACTGATTTCAGTATGTGGAAACAAAAAATGAAGTGTGTTTTGATTCAACAACGTGTGTTTAAAGCTATTGATGAATCTTATGCTTCCACTGATACTGCTGATAAAAAGAAGGAAATAAATGAACTTGCTTTATCTGCTATCACTTTGCATTTATCTGATTCTGTGCTTAGAAAAGTAGGTGTTATGGACTCTGCCAAGGAGTTATGGGACAAATTGGCAGAGCTATACACTGATACTTCGTTGCCTAGTAAACTATTCCTGCTTGAAAAATTCTTTCGTTTTAAGCTTGATTTGGACCGTGATATTGAAGAGAATTTGGATGTGTTTACTAAATTGATTCAGGATATTAAGTTGACTGGTGATAAACATATTGATGAATATTCTCCTGTTGTTTTGTTGAATGCTATTCCTGACTCTTATAATGATGTCAAATCTGCTATAAAGTATGGTAGAGATTTTGTGACACTTGATATTGTTGTAAATGGCCTTAAGAGTAAGGAATTGGATTTGAAACAAAACGGAAGTAAGAATCCTTCTGGTGAGGTTATGCATGTTAGAGGGAAGGGTGGTAAGAAGCATGATAGTTCTAATGATGAGAATGATGAATTTGGTAATAAGTCAAAACCTCGTGGTAGGCATTGGATTAGGAAGTGCTATAATTGTGGTGATCCTAGTCATATGATTAGGGAATGCACTAAGCCTAGGAAGAACCAGGAACCTAATAATGACCAACCAGAGAATCGTGCTAATGTGGCTACTACTAGTGAAGGTTATGAGGACTTCGGTGTTGTCCTTTGAGTTTTTTGTGCTTCTCTGTGCTCTTATGTGCTCTCTGTGCTCTTTGTGCTTCTTTGTGCTCTTTTGTGCTCTTTGTGCTTCTCTGTGCTCTTATGTGCTCTCTGTGCTCTTTGTGCTTCTTTGTGCTCTTGTGTGCTCTTTTGTGCCTCTTTTTTGTGTCTTTGTGCATGTGTCTTTGTGCATGCTTCTTTGTGTGTCTTGATGCATGTTTCTATATGTGTTTTTATTGCATGTGTCTTTGTGCTTTCTTTGTGTGCTTTTGTGGTTGCTCCAAGTAAGGTGGAGCTTTTGTGTCTTTGTGTTTGTGCTCTTACGTATGTGAACTAACTTTGTGTTTTTTCTGTGCAGGTACGAGAAACTAACTTTGTGTGTTTTCTGTGCAGGTACGTGTGTGTGCGTGAGGGGGTGTGTGTGTGTAGGGCAGTGATGACAAAGTCCTAGTTCTCGAAATAATTGGGTGATGGTGTATTTTGGATGTTGGACCAAAGAGGTGGAGATGTAATATTTTGGGCTCATTTGAGTTGAGCCCATATAGCTTTGGCCCATCAACTCTCTTCCCTCATCTTATTTCACACGTTTTAAAACTCCCATGGCAGCCTCCCAAATCTTCTCCCTAATTGGTTCATTGATTTGTCAATTTGTTCTCCATTACCGGTGGGATTGATTGATCCTCACCAATATAAATAGAACATATGGGCCATTCTTTTGAACACACCAGGTATTAGAGAAACCGTGAGAAATATAGAAACTTTGAGAGAAGAGGGAGAGCTACCGGGGTTTGTGAGAGTGAGAAGAATCTTTGTGTAAACTCCATATACACCGTGTGAAACCCCAATTGAGAACAGAAGGTGTTCTGAGCCCGGAGTTCCATTTCTATATTTTGTTTCTGGATTTGCAGGTTTAATTGGTGTCGAGAAGAAGGAGATAGACGGCGGATCCACCCAACAAGAACATCAATGATTTGTGGGTTTCAGAATTTGTGATTTGTGATTCTGGATTAAAGGGTTTCTGCATTTGAAATATGTGATTTATGGGTTTCAGAATTAAATCATTTGTATTTGTGGGTTTATTGGTATTTTACCGTTGCACGATTTGTAAATATAAAATTGATGCACTTTAAAATGTGTTAGTTTTTATGTTAATGAAGTAGAAAGGATTATTTTACCAATAATAATTTTATATTTTTCCTCGTATTGTGTGTCCGTTGTTGATTTTCTCGAATTATTTTTTTATATTTCACATTCGTTTTTTTCGTTTCAGTGAGATGCATAGCTTGTGAACATTTAGTGAAATTAGGCGCAGAGCATGTTCTCCACTCAAAATATGGAAAAAATCAACATTGTTAAGTCAAGTTTGATATTGTTTTTGCTTAAAAAAGTTGAACACTTCCTTATAAATTACATTAACTGTCATTTTTTCGGTTTAACCATTCTAATCACATATCAAAATTTTCAAACATTCTAATTTTGTTATTCTAGACACGACTTTAATATAAAACTGTTGATTATAAATCTAAGTAAACTTTCGTTTCAAAATAATAGTATATGCAAGATTTGCTTAATGATTTCAGAACTCATTGATTTCAAGAACATCTTAATTAAGTATCATTAATTTTAGAGACTTTATATATATGCATAATTACAAGGAGTTACAATATCTAGATTAAATAAAGACAATTTAGTTGAAGGTTAAAATTGGTCCAGATCATTAGAAAAAACCAAAATTGAATGAAAATACATTGTAATTTTTCCCAAAAAAAAATGAATTATACTTAATAAAAATAATAATGGGATATCTATATAACTTGATACTCAATATATATCCTTTAAGATGACGTCCTGTAAAAAAAATGGAAAATCTAAAAAATCTCCAAATTAGATTTAAACAACAAAGCACCCTCTAAGGAGACAATCCCTAAATGTGCAAATTTAAAAATGACTCTTATTAAGAAGTCAATAATTTTTTTAATGAATTCATCTAAGATGACATATATTTTGAATAAGAGAGATTAATAATTTAAAAATACAACGTGCCTCTCACTTGCAAAGCGAACACTCTGCAATTTGAGCTACATCCTCTTTGATAATAATTGTAAAATTTAATGATAAAATTATTATCAACTTTTTGATGTAACCTTTTATTATTTGACATGTGTAGATTGCAAGTTAATTTAGTGACAAAATTATTAACATTTTTTTAGTGTAATATATTATTATTAGATGTGTGTAGGTTTCAAGGTTAGACAAAGTCTCATGTGCAACTGGTGCATTAAGATCCGTGCACTTGGTCCAACCCTACTCATGTATCCACAGAACATGTCTAATATATTCAATGGATCAAATAGTTTTTTTAATGGATCATTCAATTGCATAAGTGTATGGTGCACTTGGGTGCACAGGAGACTCACTCACAAGTTAATAGTTACTTCGCAAAGTTCGCATCTTCTATATTAGTTTGTTGTTTCTAATAAATGCTGGAAATGGTAAAAATTTATATATCTGTATTTTGAAGAATCCTTTGTAGTTTCTCTATTGAAAAATGTTAATTTAATTTTTTTTTAAAGAAAAACTGATTTCAGGCTTGGCAACCAACGTGGAAATTAGCATGGTACATGCATGTGTCGGCTCCAACGGCTGCCTAAAATTAAGATAGGCTCGAAAAATTGGTCAATTAATTGAATTGCAAAACTTAAAAATATAGTACATCAAATTATAAAAATAATTATATTGTAATTAATACATACATTTTAAAGTTGGCGAATTTTTATGCAATTAATCCCGAATAAAATAAAGTTTACACCTCCTCAGGCATCCTTCTTCATTGGATCACAAATCGCATCTGTTGGGAGATGAATTTAATAAATAAAGATTTTGATTAGATCCCAAAACCCCTGAGTATGACATGTTCAGAATAATCTTGATAGTTGAGTCAGGATTCAGTTTTAGAGTGTTCAGGATGTTATCTGCACAATGTATAGTCAGCAGATATAGATCAGGTTAAATTCTGAAGATTCTGAAGACTCAGTAAGTTTCTGAAGAAACTGAAGTTTCAGTATGAAACTGAAGTTTCTGAAGTTTCAGTATAAAACTGAGAAACTGAAGACTCAGTGAGAAACTGAGATACTGAAGACTCAGTGTGAAACTGAGAATCTGAAGACTCAGTGAGAAACTGAGATACTGAAGACTCAGTGAGAAACTAAAGACTCAACATGAAGACTCAGTATATCAGTCAGTATATCTGTGAAGACTCAGAAGACACTGAAGACTCAGAAGTCACTGAAGACTCAGAAGATACTGAAGACTCAAAAGACTCTGAAGACCCTGAAGACTCAGAAGACAGAAGACTGAAGACTGGAGGATACTGAAGGCACAGTAATTACTGAAGACTCAGTAATATACTGAACGCTCAGTATAAACCTGAATGTTCCGAGGCACTGAAAATATCTATCTGAAGGATTCAATACTGAGAAAAACGCAATTCCTTAGAAAAATAGATATTGCCCAAGACATTCTCATGCAGACAAAATGAACTAAGACAAAGTGTTGTTAAGGTTATATCACTCAGAGATGATAACCAAAAAGAGCAGTAGTGGTTGTCTACCTTTAACTGGAGACAAAAGTCAAAAAGAAGAAGACAACACTGTACATTACTGACACTGACAGCTACAGGTCACAGAAAAGATGTCAGAAGTACTAAGTTCCAGACTGCAAAAAGTGTTGAATAGTTGCATGAAAGGCTATTGCCTAAAACGTGCTAGGGAGTCTCAAACCCTAAATATAGCCGTTCATCACACACCATAAGAGGAAACTCATGGAGCTATCTCTTCCAACATATAGTTTTTCAAGAGTGACCTTGGTGTTTGCCTATAAACTCAAGAGCTCAAACTTATTATTGCAAGTTGAAGCACTCGAAAAACCAAGAATTTCCCAAGTGCTTTATATCGAAGAGAGCTCATTCCACTAAGCCTAGCTTGATAAGATATATCCAAAGCTTAGTCGAGATATCATAACCTTTGCATTGTTCTTAATTGTAAAGGATATCTCATCCTAGTTGGAAACCAACCAAGAAACCCCAAACCCTTTGTAAGGTAGTTTGAGTGTGATTGTTGGTGAGATTGGAGTTGTAAAGAGTTAGTAAACTACAAGGAGGTAGTCAGAAAGCTCTAGAGAAGAAGTGAGTAAACTTTCTTGGATAGTCAGAAAGCTTGTGTGTGTTTTGAGTTAGTAAACTACAGAGGTAGTCAGAAAGCTCAAAATAGAAAGGTTAGTAAACTACAGAGGTAGTCAGAAAACCTTAGGAAGTGATTAGTGAATTTCTCTGAAGAGATCAGGGAGAGTGGACATAGGAGCTTGAGTCTCTGAACCACTATAACTTCTTTGTGTTCTTTGCTTTTCTGTTTTTGCTTTGTTTAAGCTCATTGCATATCTTTAAATTGAAAGCATATTTTCACTGATATTCAGTTGGAATCAATCCACTGAAGGTGCATCTGAACTGAATCACAACCTAATCACTATTCCATTAAAAGGAAGGTTTTCAGCAAAGCATAAAAGAGTATAAACTAAAGGGCCAACCATTCCGACACATCGAGTAGCTAGAACGAGATAGTTACCAAACCGAACTTACTCTTCCGAGGGTTGAAGAAGTTAGTTATCGATCCAAGCGACTCGGGATCTCTCAAAACTTCGGGATCGGTTGGGATTATCTCGAGGTATCTGAAAGCATTTCGGGATCACATCTCGGTGAACTTTGACTCGAGGCGATTTGTGCTTCTCGGGACCAAATCATCGGACAACAACGACCTAAGTGGCCTCGAAAAGAAAAGTTTTAAAAACACTGAACACGTGTATTCCCCCATACACGTGTAAGACTCGTTTACAATGGGACCAACAAGTGGTATCAGAGCGGGAGTTCAAAAGATCACTATTTTAAGGTGATCACCTGGACTGATCCAAAATTTTAAATCTGCAGTGGTTCGCTTGACCACTAGCTTTGTTGACCAAAGTCTAAATTGCTTAGACTCCCGTGGTTTTCTAAACATAAATATTTGCTGAAATTTTATAAATCTCAGACATCATGCCTTTTACGAAGCTTTCAATGTTCTCAATTGAGAAATATGATTTGTGGAAATTAAGAATGCAGGCTCATCTGTATTCTAAGCATGAAAGAATGTGGAGAGTGGTTACTGAAGGACCATTCCAATTCACTATTGTGAATCGAGAGTTCTTGAAGATGAGAGAAATGATTCGGGATTTGATTTCCAAAGTCAGATGATCAACTTACTCCTGATCAGAGAAAGTTAGTCAATCTTGACTATATTGCCAAAGATACAATATATATCACTATTGATGATGGTGTTATGAGGAAGATCTCTCATTGTGAGAATACAAAGGAAATATGGGATACACTTGCTGAGATTGCTAAAGAAGAAAATGAGTCTGATGAAAGTTCCAGCTCCTCAGAAGAAATGTGCTCAGAAAGTGACAGTGATGACATCTGTCTCATGGCTGTAGGAGAGGTAAGTTCTTCTATCTCTGTTGTTGCTCCTACACAAGCACAAGAGTTATCTAATTCTACTGTAAACAGTCAATTTGACCTGATGGATTCTTTTGAGAGTCTTATGAAGGATTATGCTGTTTTACAAGAACTGCTGAATGAAACTCAAGATCAGAACAAAGAACTTACTGCTGAGAATCTAAAGTGGAAAAACTCTAGTAATACTGAGATCACTTCTCAATTGATGGGAACTACTGATGAACTGGATGTTCTGAAAGTACAACTCTCAGAGAAAGAGAAGTTGATAGTGACCTTAAGCGAAAAAAAAAGAGAAATCCTTTGAAGAGATTCAATTTGATCGAACTAAAGTTCAATGACCTCTCCGAGAAGCATGAAACTCTACGAAAAATGTGAGGATAGTCTTGCAGAAGAAACTAACTCTATTGAATACTGCATCTAAAGTAATAGATGAAATTCAGAGTTATCAGAGACCTGCCACTATAAAATCTGGATTGGGATACACTCCAGGGGGAACCTCACAAGGTCATCTGAATGTTGTATCAAGTAGCAAGAATACAATCTTTGTTAAACCAGTGGCACCTACACTTCGAACTGAAGAAATGCCCAAGGTTTTAGACAAGGGAAAAGGACCTATGGTTCCAGTAAAACTGAATGATCAGGTAAGAAAGCCCAAACCTCAGGTGAAGGCTAGAAAAACTGAAAGCACTCGATAGGAAAATTTCGAGCAAGTACTTGAAGCCTTAGGCTAAGAATGCAAACACGAAAGGATCTGCCTTTGAACCATCAGAGGAATCTTAGGAAGAGAAACACTCGCGAGAGACATTCTCAACTGAAGAGACCAAGTCCTCAGTATACTGAAAGACCCAAATTTCAGTATAGGCAACCTGAACCCCACTTGCCTAAGGGTAAAGGTTACCTGAACCCGAGTCAACAAAGATTCATACCGGCTGCACAGAAGCCAAAGAAAATGAACAAAAGGCATGTACCAAAGAAAAACTCTAAGGCTCATGTTCATGCTAAGGCTAGCACTCATACACAGGATACTGCTAAGGCACCCAGAGTAGTAAATGTGTATGTAGATGTTTATGGAAGACAGATCGACCACTCTAAAGTGATTAGAGTTGTCGAGGTGATTTGGATTCGAAAAGGTCTGAATAACCTTGTAGGACCCTACACAAATTGGGTACCTAAGAATTGATCTGTTTTTGGGGGGAGGAAAACAAAGGGCTTCGAAGTTGATTGAAGATCACATAGCACTGATGAGTGGAAATGAAATGACCCCTGTTATATGGTATCTTGACAGTGGATGCTCAAGACATATGACAGGATTCAAGAAGATACTCAG
This sequence comes from Stenogyne calaminthoides, assembly GCA_037126765.1. Lineage (NCBI taxonomy): Eukaryota > Viridiplantae > Streptophyta > Magnoliopsida > Lamiales > Lamiaceae > Stenogyne > Stenogyne calaminthoides. Next base: position 22,862,696 of record JBBCBC010000002.1, read on the forward strand.
TGACTATGTTGAACAAAGAGGCCCTCAGATCACATTTGGAGATAACTCAAGGGGAAATTTGAAAGATATGGAACTTTGGAAATCGATTGATTCATATCCATGGTGTTTCATATGTATCTGGATTGAAGCATAATATGCTTTCAATAAGCCAATTCTGTGATAAGGGTTTTAATGTTGAGTTCTCTAAGAACTTATGTTATGTGAAAGATGATATCTCACATAAAATATTGCTAACTGGTACAAGAAAAAGAAATGTGTATCTTGCTGATTGGAGTTCAACTTCTAAAGATACATGTTTAGTTGCAAAAAGTTCCACAGATACCAGTTGGTTATGGCATAAAAGAATGAATCACCTGAATTTCAAAACCCTGAATAAACTTGCAAGATTAGCTCTTGTGAGAGGGTTTCCAAATGAAGTGTTCAGTAAGTAACATGTTTGTGATGCGTGCCAAAAAGGAAAACAAGTTAAAGCATCATTTAAAAGCAAAGTAGATGTTTCTACTGAGAGAATACTTCAGTTGTTTCATATGGATCTTTTTGGTCCAGTAACACCAGTGAGCACAAATGGCAGGAAATATACACTCGTGGTAGTTGATGACTACTCAAGATATACTTGGGTCATATTCTTACTCAGTAAGAAAGAGACTCAGATAAAGCTGCCTGAATTACTGAAAAGGCTCAGTATTGAAAAGAACCTAAGTGTGGTCAAAATCAGATCTGACAAGGGAACTTAATTTATAAAATATATTATATCTGATTATTGTGCAGCAAATGGAATTACTCATGAAACATCAGCTGCAAGGACCCCTCAACAAAATGGTGTTCTTTGAAAGAAGAACAGGACTTTAAAAAGAAGTTCTGCAAGGACCATGATATTTGGTTGAGATTCCTAAAAGATTTTTTTGAATTTCATCAACACCGCATGCTATTCACAAAAGCAGATCCATGTTGACCAAGAGTCAAGGCAAAACGCCATACGAGCTTTGGAATGAAAGAAAGCCTCTTGTTTCTTTCTTTCGTGTGTTTGGTTGCAAGTGTTTCATACACAATAATGGTAAAGATCAGTTGAAAACATTTGATAGCAAAGCTGATGAAGGAATATTCTTAGGATATTCGAAGTTAGTAAAAGCTTTCGAGTTTACAAGCTGTAGGACTCTTATTGTGGAGGAAACACCTCATGTTGTTTTTGATGAATCTACTTGTGTTCAGAAGAAACAGGAACATGATGCAGAAGAACTGACCAAGAGAATCACCAGATTAAGCCTGAAAAGGAATGACAAATCATCCACTGAACCTGAAAAGAAGAAGTCAGTCACCTTCTATGAATGGAGTGACTCAGACTCAGACAAGGAAGTTCAGGATGGAACTCAGGATGGTGAGACTCAGGAAAGCCAACACACCAAAGGTGACCAATCTGAACAGACACCAGTTCAGACTCAGGTATGTGATGCCAATGAAGATGTGGTCACAGCTGAGGCAAATTCTGAATCTATCAACCAAAGGGGAACAAATGTCACTGACAATGTTCTGAATAGAATTTCCCCTGAGGAAGATGATTCCCTTTCTCCTTTTCTGTTGTTCCCTGAGTTTAATGAACTATCTGAACCTAACATTTCAAATGTTGAGGATACTATTGAAGGGGGAACATCTAGAAGAAGATGGTTAGATAGTCATCCTACAAGTCAGATTGTGGGTGATCTAACTGAAGGTGTTAAGACAAGAAGGTTCCATGGTGAGAGTGCACTATTCTGCTGCTTCCTATCAGAGAAAGAGCCAACTGAGATTGAAGAAGCTCTACAAGATTCTCATTGGATTACTGCTATGCAAGAAGAGCTGAATCAATTCTCAAGAAATGAAGTATGGGAGCTAGTGGATAGGCCTGAAAGGCACAATGTTATTGGAACCAAGTGGGTATTCAAGAATAAAAGAGATGAGAACAACAACATTGTAAGAAACAAGGCAAGACTAGTTGCACAAGGTTATTCCCAAGAAGAAGGCTTGGATTATGATGAAACCTTTACTTTTTGTTGCAAGACTAGAAGCCATCGATTGTTTCTTGCATATCTTTGCCCACATGAAGTTCACGATCTATCAAATGGATGTGAAAAGTGCATTTCTAAAGCGGTGTGCTTAAAGAAGAGGTTTATGTGGAACAACCTCCTGGTTTCGAATGAGAATGACCAAGTTTACAGGCTCAGAAAAGCCTTATATGGTCTTAAGCAAGCACCCAGAGCATGGTATGATACCCTTTCTCAGTTTCTTACTGACCATGGTTTTGTCAAAGGAACTGTTGATAGAACTTTGTTCAGGATAGAAGATGGGGAAGATATCTTACTAGTTCAGATATATGTTGATGACATCATTTTTGGATCTCCAAATCATCAGTTGTGTGAAAAGTTTTCTACACTGATGAAAGGCAAATTTGAGATGTCTATGATGGGGGAGATGAATTTCTTTCTAGGACCTCAAGTAAAACAATCAAAGGAAGGAATCTTCATCAACCAAGCAAAGTACACCAGAGATATGATTGCAAAATATGGTGTCAGATTGCAATCGATTAGAATTCCCATGAATACTAACTACAAGATGGATCTCGATCTCGAAGGTAAATCGAAGAAGTCCTGCTTGATTATAGAGGATCATTGGATCATTGCTCTATCTCACGACAAGTAGGCGAATATAACATTTCTTTGTTGGGATATGTGCAAGATACCAAGCTAATCTAAAAATTTAGTCACATGGAGGTCGCAAAAAGATCTTGAAGTATCTTAAGGGCACGATGAATAGAGGATTGTGGTATCCGGTGATGATAACCTTGAATTAACTTGGTTATTGGGATGTCGATTATGGAGGTCAGAGAATTGACGGGAAGTCCACCTCTGAGGAACTTGTCAATTTCTTGGAAGTAAGGTGATATCTTGGTTTTGAAGAAAGCAGGACCTCGAGAGCAACCAAGATTCTTGAAAGTTTGAATACATGGCTGCAGGAAGCTGCTGTGCTCAGATTCTTTGGCTCAAACAACAATTAAGGGATTATAAGATTGTAGCCAATGAAGTACCAATATTTTGTGATAATAATAGTGACATTGCTATTTCACAAAATCCGGTATTGCACACCAGATGCAAGCATGTGGATATCAAACATCACTTCATCAGAGATCATGTCGAGAAAAAGGACATCAGGATGGAGAAAATTCATACTGATAAGCAGAGAGCTGATATCTTGACTAAACCTTTGGCTGAATCAAGATTTCAGGAACTATCAGTTGAATTAGGGATGTTGGATCTAGGTGTATAAAGTAAATCTGAAAAATTGAAGGTTTTCAGATGCATGAAGTTTTCTTAGAATTCTACTGAGAAACTCAGGATAAAATTGGAAATACTGAACTGGGTCTCAGGAAACTCAGATGTACTGAAGGTCAGTACTCAGTATCATACTGAACCCGTTCAGTACTCAGTATCATACTGACATTTTATCAAGGTCAATACTCAGTAAGACTGATAGGAAAATTAGTCTGAAGAGGTAATGACTCATGCAACTCATTTATTGCTTAAGTGAAACTCAGTAATCATTAGCAATAAATAGCATAACACCTGAAGAGAATGTTTTGGGCGGGATCTTTGAAATTCCAAGGAAGGTCAACAGTCATTAAATGCTCTGTTGCTTTTATTCACCAATGAGGTTAAATTGGCGGCTTACTTTTCGTGAGAGTCCTTTCGTATACCCGATTAGTAGGTGGATTAATCTTAACCGTTGATTCTAATTAATCACACGACTTCCCACGAATCGGTCTATTTATTCCTTTAGAAGCCATTCAAGCCATTTTTATAAACCCTCATTCCCAAAATCACTCTGCAAATAAAATCCCCTTTTGCCTAGAAATCTTCATCACTCGAAACCCTAATCTTCAAATCTTCAAAATGACTCTATCCATATTCGACAGATTGGCCGAAACAAATAAACCATGGTATGAGTACGTGGTTTCTCTGGAGAGTACATCAAATGCTAAGCATGAAGAAGAGGCGCTTCATTTGATCCGACTAGCGAAGCTGACGAACCTCTTCGCAAGGTCGACCGGAGGCGGAGTATTCGCGAGAGGTAATAGAGTTCGTCTCTAATATGGAAATAGATGAGGATGATTGTATTGAGTCTAAGATTTCTTTTTCGCATTTAGAGCATACATCGAAGTATGTAGATTTTGTTCGGGAGTTGTACATAGTCCCTAGAAATCTAAACGATTTTTTGAGTTGTGCTATAGGGGAGATGATCCCACTTTGTATATGTTAGGTCGAGAGCAAGAATATCTTGATAGGATTACTGAGAATCCTGTTAAGTTTGAGGCGACTTTACATAAGCGGCATTTGAGGCCAAAATACAGAGTTTTGATGGATATTGTGAGCAAGTGCATTATGAGTCGATCGGGGAGTTTTGAACAGATTAGCACTCCCAAACTCCGATTGATGGCGGCGATTGAGGACTCACCCACCAAGGATTTCAACTGGCTGAAGTATCTGATCAAGGTGGTGAGTGAGCAAGCCAAGGTCATAAAAAAGGAGGACGGCTCAATTTCGATCAAAGGCAAGATCCTCCATGCCACCAAAATAACTTTTATTTTGGAGATGTGTCGAGAGGAGGAGGATATCTTTGCCAACTCTACTCCTTTTCCTAAGTCCAAAGTAATGTTCAAGCCCATTGCTGCAAAGAGGACCATCAAAGGGAAGAAAGAGAAGAAGGTGGAATCACCAGTTGCTGCTGCTACTGAAGAAACCCAACAAGCCAGGGGGAAGGCTTTGTTGGAGGCCAAAAGGAGCAGGTGAAAAATTGAAGAAGCAAAAAGACCCCGGCTCCAAAGCGCCAAAAGGATGGTGGTTCTCACTGATGATGACGAGGAGAGTGAGGCTGAGGAGATTCAACCTGAGAGCCAAACTGCTCAGAAATCGCCTTTACATGTATTGGCTCAGGTTATCTCAACGGCACAAACACAGGATCAAACTGAGGAGCAAGTCTTCTCTGAGGTTCTTGAGACGTCGCTAAGTTCTGACAAGTTCTCTCAAGAAATATTCCAAGGACCTCAGACCTCAGAGAAAGAAAGTTGATTCTTTCGAGGAAGTGCGGCCAGATCGCAGAAGATGCTCGAGATTCCCGCCGAGGAAATGCCCACTGCAGACCTCGAGCAACCGAATTTCTCGAGGAGGCGCTTGCACTGTAACCAAGTCGATTCAGACCGAGGAGTCGCCTCGCCCAACCCTCGGGAATTTGCCGAGCCTCAGAGCCGATGAACTTTGATGAGCTCCTCGAAAGTGATCTTTTACTTGATCCTTCAGCCAGACTTCTCATCGAACCCGAGCCCGATGCTCAAGAAGGGGTGAATTTCAAGAGACCGAATGGCTAAGCAAGGGGAACGGTTCATTCTTGATCGCTACCTCGAAGCTTAGCTCATTCCCCGACCTCCAAGACATCTTCTTGATTGAGGTCAGCGGTCTTTATCCTCAACCGGACTCTTCGTAAACGCTCAACATAGCTTCATTCGAGGCGAAGACCGGTGGAACGAGGAAACAACTCATTCATCGAATTCTCAGATTCGGGAAAACCAAGCTCATAATGAAAACGTCTGATTTTGATGAGTTGGTTAAGAAGAAAGTTGCTGAGAGGAAGGCTGCGGAAGTTGGTGCCCCGAGCTCCAAAGAAAAATCTCAGGATGGGCACCAACAAGGGGATGATGAGAATCAATCTCAGAAGGAGAAAGACTTAAGCGATCTTTGAAGAGGTCATTTGTCGAACATCCTCGATCAAGTTAGCCTTCAGGTAACTTTTGGCACTATTAACAATTATGCCAGGATTACTGAAGTACCTATCTTTAAATCTGTAATGTCTGATATGCAGACTGAGGCTCAGGTGGACACCCAAGCTCAGGGTGAATCCGGACCAGCATCGAGTCGATGCTCGAGTTGACCGAGACTCGGGATGAACAACCATTTCGGAGAGACAAAGCCAGATCGATATGCTCCTCGAGATTGATCTCACCCCCTGATGTGGAAAAATTTGGAGAAGGTTGAGTCAATCGACCAAAGTTGCTTTCGGATCGAGGAGGTATTGGCCAACCAGGTTAAGAAGATTGAAAACTTGAGTTCTTCTTCAGAACTGGTGCAACTTCAGAACTCTATGACTGAGAAGCTGACCTCCATGGAAGGAAAGTTAGAAGAAAAGATGGAGGGGGTCAAAGATGAGCTGAACGCAGAGCTGAAGCAAAGGCATCAGGAGCAAACTGAATCTCTAGAAGCTAAATTGGCAGAGAAGAATGAGATGCTGGTAAAGAATGTTGTTGAGGAGATGAGCTCAATGCTCATGGCCAAAATGACAGACATGTTCAAGGAAGCTCTCTCTAGCCAATTTGCTCATCTGTCTGAAGAATTCTCAGTGGCGAAGAACCACCTTAGAAGGCTCGAGGAGGAGCAGGATCAGTTGGCAGGGGAGGTGCGGAGTGTCAGTAAAGAACAATATCATATGGACACAACACTCTCGGGCTTCTACCAGAGTATGGATCCAAGAAGGGGGAAAGACCCGGTGCTGATCTCAGGAAATTATTGGATCAAACTCTGAAAGGCAAGACGATCAAGGAAGCTGAAAAGAAAATTGTTGCCGAAGCCATGAAGGAGATAGAGGCCACTGAGAAGTTGAAGTTTAAGAAGGTGGAGAAGCCAATCTACACTCAGGTTTCAGAGGAAACAATGCAAGAAGTTGCTGCAGAGAAACTGAGTGGTAGAAGAGTTGGAACAAGCTAAGCTGGAGCTGAAATGCCAATTAAAAGAAAAGTTGTGGCGTTTGAAGAGCCTAAGGGCAAAAGAGCTAAGGCTTCTAAGCCAGTTCAGAGAAAGCTGATTCAGGATATTGAAGAGTCTGATGAAGTGCCCCAGAAGAAGGTCTTCAACACTAGAAGTGCTCTGAAAACACTCCAAATTGAGCAAGCAAAGAAAACTGCTGCTTCTGTTTCTGGTGTGCCCATGATCAGAAAGAAGATGGAAGAAGAGCAAAAAAGAAGGAGTGGTTTCAAAAGGTTCACGAGCAAGAGAAGAGGGACAGCACAAGCACAGAAATGACCACATGTTGACAAGTGGATGCCAATCCAGCTCAACGATGCATGAGAAGAAATCAAGAGAACCTTTTGGTTCTACTATGATGTGCTCAGAGAGTGGAGGGGAGAAAGCTCAGATCCCAATGAGGCGTTCATTGACTATCTCCTGACCTTCTATCCAAAATACCTTCAAGGATGGATCAATCTTGCGGATGAAGGAAAGGTGCAGATAACAGCCCCCGGTCCATACTCTTACCCTCCTCCTAGACTTGAAAATGGCTTGGTAAATGAAGCAGCCATTTCTCAAGAAATTGCTCAGTACGCCACTTAGTTGGGCCTGACAGGGAACAATCCTGATATCATTAAAGAAAGAGATGCGCTAAAAAGAAGATATTATGGAATGTTCAACCTTGATGTGCCTGCTGATGAGGTGGAAGATCAGAACTGAAGAGCCAGAGCAGAAAAGCAAAAGAAGACTGAAGATCAACTTAGAAGACTCTTGTAATATTCTTATCTTTTTATCTTTTTGATTTTGTTAGAAAAGATCATTGTAATTTGTAACTGTCTACCAAACATCAATGAAACCTTATCATTTATGCTCAAAAGATAATATCTCATTATCTTAATTTACATGTCTTTAATTTTTGATATGTCTGAATGTTGTCTTTGAGATTAATTGTTGGGAGATTCTCTGTTTAAAGAAATTGTTGGGAGATTCTCTGTTTATGAAATTGTTGGAGATATATCAATCTTGTAATAGGTAAAACTGAAACATGAGTATATGTTAAGTATGTTGTAAACAAGATAGGTTTTGGCATCATCAAAAAGGGGGAAATTGTTGGGAGATGAATTTAATAAAGAGAGATTTTGATTAGATCCCAAAACCCCTGAGTATGACATGTTCAGAATAATCTTGATAGTTGAGTCAGGATTCAGTTTTAGAGTGTTCAGGATGTTATCTGCACAATGTATAGTCAGCAGATATAGTTCAGGTTAAATTCTGAAGACTCAGTAAGTTTCTGAAGAAACTGAAGTTTCTGAAGTTTCAGTATAAAACTGAGAAACTGAAGACTCAGTGAGAAACTGAGAATCTGAAGACTCAGTGAGAAACTGAGATACTGAAGACTCGGTGTGAAACTGAGAATCTGAAGATTCAGTGAGAAACTGAGATACTGAAGACTCAGTGAGAAACTGAAGACTCAGCATGAAGACTCAGTATATCAGTCAGTATATCTGTGAAGACTCAGAAGACACTGAAGACTCAGAAGTCACTGAAGACTCAGAAGACATTGAAGACTCAGGAGACTCTGAAGACTCAGAAGACCCTGAAGACGCAGAAGACAGAAGACTGAGGACTGAAGACTGGAGGATACTGAAGGCACAGTAATTACTGAAGACTCAGTAATATACTGAATGCTCAGTATAAACCTGAATGTTCCGAGGCACTGAAAATATCTATCTGAAGGATTCAATACTGAGAAAAATGCGATTCCTTAGAAAAATAGATATTGCCCAAGACATTCTCATGCAGACAAAAGGAACTAAGACAAAGTGTTGTTAAGGTTATATCACTCAGAGATGATAACCAAAAAGAGCCGTTGTGGTTGTCTACCTTTAACTGGAGACAAAAGTCGAAAAGAAGAAGACATCACTGTACATTACTGACACTGACAGCGACAGGTCACTGAAAGATGTCAGAAGTACTAAGTTCCAGACTGCAAAAAGTGTTGAATAGCTGCATGAAAGGCTATTGCCTAAAACATGCTAGGGAGTCTCAAACCCTAAATATAGCCGTTCATCACACACCATAAGAGGAAACTGATGGGAAATTTAGAGTTTTGATGAAAGTTCTAAAACACATGTAATAGGACCAGTCAGACCTGTTAGCTGACTGATGTTTTTATTACCGGTTATAGGATACCAGTTGATAATTACTGTATAGAACAACTGATGTAATAGATAGGTCACATATTGAGGGGGAACCTCAATATGTATAGGTCAGATCTGAAGATATGAAGAACAACTGATATCCGACAGGCCAGAAGGCAAGAGAAGGACAGAAGATCAGATCGATCTGATCAAGTCAGATATCTAAGCTGAAGTCATGAAGTTCAATCTCAGAAGACTTAAAGATCAAATGACTTCTAGAAGATCAGACCAGAAGACCTACATCAGCCGAGTCTGCTAGTTGAAGCTAAGACAACTGGCACCAGAAGACTCTATCAGGTAGACTGGTCAGTTTTGACTGATCAGGTCAGCTCACCAGGTGAAAACTGATGTTTCACCAAATCATACGTCTATGATCTGAACAAGTAAAATGTCAACCTTAGTTGGAAGAACAACACTGAAAAGTGCCTCAGTTAACCAATAAGAACGAGACACGTATGATCGGAGCCGGCAATTACTGGATTTGGTGCTGCTTCTCTAACGGCTATAAAAGACAATATTCACGCTTTCGGCCATGCCATTCCTGAAGCACATCACATCAATCCTGCAAGTCTACCAAATATAGCCTGAAATTCAAATTGTTCTCCAACGGCTCTTTGATTTCGAGGTCTATAAATATGGGATCACACTTCAGAGTGAAGACACGGAAACACTGAAACAATCAAGAAGCTCAAGCTATAATCAGATTTCCGCACGAATAACATGAAATTGAAGATCATTTTCTTAGTGTTCATCCCATAAGTTCTTAGCACAGAAATCTTTTCATCTAGCTGATAGGCTACTTATAAACTAGAAAAGATTTCAAAGTTGGAACCAAAACAATCTTACCCAAACCCAAAGTTAGGTTAAGTTGTTTAGCAAGATTTCAGACTAGGGTTTCTAGTTCTGATTTCTAGGATCGGTTGAGTGAGAACTCCTTAAATATCTGTTGGTGTACTATGTTGGACTAACACAAAAATCTAAGTCCAGTTGGTTTAGTTGGTGCCCCTTGTGATAGGGAAGAGTTGACGTAGGACTGGTTTGTCCTAACCACTATAAATCTTGTGTGCTTTTACCTGCTTTGATTAACTGCTTTACACATCGCACTTCACTTAATTAAAGCCGCATACATATTCTAAGTTAAGATCAGCTAGCACCAAGCTTCTGATCTGATCAAGTTTGACACTTTAGTCAACTGGTTGAAAGACTGACTTTGGAATCTGATTTATTAAAACTGGTTTTTCACACGGGTAAAACTTAGCTTCCACACAATTAGTTAAACTGATAGATACCGAACTAATATGCCTTCAGGCGATTAGTAAGTTAGATATCAGTCCAAACTGATTCACTTGCACTCTGATCAGGCTAACTGCCATCACACCTGATCTGCACAAAAAGTTTTCAGAAGTCTATTCACCCCTCCCCTCTAGACTTCTGCCCTCACAAAACCCGTTCGGGACCTACAAGTGGTATCAGAGCAGTGGTTCTACAGACCACTGGCTTTGAGTATCATCGATTCTTGAGGAAGAATCTTTGTGGTCATTTGAACAGATCTTGAAAATCTGTTTTTAAAACTCATTCGTTTTTCCAAAATCACTCAGCATGGATAATACCTCCGGTATGTATCATGATCTGCCGAAGTTCTCAATTGATGAGTATGCAGATTGGGCCATTTATATGTGCAACCATCTAGGTTCGATTAGTGGCAGAATGATGGAAGTCATTGAAAGAGGACCCATCATCATATATCACGACAACCCTGCAGTTGGAGGAGATCCAGACTTTGCCCCGGGAAGTCTTGTGCGAAAAAGCCCAGCCTTGATGGATGCAGAGGAAAGGAAGCTGTATACTCTAGATACAATCGCCAGGCATATTATCATGAAGACGATGGATAAAGTCACCAAGGAGAAGATTAAATATCTCAAAACTGCGAAAGCAATGTGGGATACTCTAGCTGAGATATGCGAAGGAAATGATCAGATCAAAGACAGCCGACTACAAGCCGAACTGGTGAAGTTCGAAAAACTGAAGATGCTGCCCAACGAGACCATCAACGAGCTCGATGGAAGGATTACTATGTCAGTGAATAAGCTACGAGAACTTGGTAGAGAGATGTCAGACAAAGATATCAACTACAAGATCTTAAGATCTCTCACCAAGAAATGGGACATGAAGGTCACGGTAATCAAGGATTGCCAAGACATTTAAAAAATGAAGCCGAGTAGCTTGTTCTTAAGCCTTAAAGCTCACGAGTTCGATTTAATCGAAAGAGGACAAGCAGATGAAGACGAGGCGCCCGCTGAAGCCTCAACGTCTAAATCAGTTGCGTTTAAAGCAACCAGCAGCAGATCGAAGGCCGCTGAACCTGTTGGAAACATAATAAGTCAGGCAGAACAGATCGCTCTGCTTACCAGGAAACTAGAAAAATCAAATATTCAACTTGGTAAGTATCGAAGATTCTATAAAGATTATCAACATAGTCGAGGAAGAGATAGGAGATCAGTTAACAGATCTCCAGAAAGAACCAGATCTGATGATCGAAGAGATCACAGAGATGAAAAGAAAAGAGATAATCTGACTGATGAGAGAAGAGATAACAGATCTGACAGAAGGAGTTCAGATTACTATCAGAAAGGAAAGTCACCTGATAGATCCTACAGACTGAGTGACTCACCTGGAAGAAAAGGTTCCGTGGATCAAGGGCGCGGCTTCAACCGGTGGAGAAGCCAGTCACTACAAAGGTGCATCGCCTGCACTGACGCCAAAAGAAAGGGAAGAAAAGAGGAACAGAAGAGAGCAACGTTATAGGGACAGAAAAGCCATGGTCGCTGACACATCTGGAATTGATGATTCCTATCTGCCCTCTGAGGATTCTGGATACTCCTCTGTAGAAGATTTCGGCCCTCGATGGCGGTCTTTGTTGACTTCTATGAGAATGAAGATCTGATATTCTCTTCAGATGACGATGAAATCTGCCTGATGGCCAAGGAGGACCAATCTGAGGTAACCTCCAAACCTTCTGCTTTGTTTGCTTTCACACCTGCTATTATTAGCACACTGTTGGGGAGATTGACCTGTAACTCTACTCTGAGCAATTGCTTGATGATCTCTCCAATGCAAAGAGACACTTATGCTATAGTGGAAGCTGAAAATGACAAGCTAAGGATCAGAAATAATCAGCTTATTAAAGAGAACGATCTTAGTAAAGCTACTGAATTGAAATCTGCTGAAACTGCTCAGAAGGCAATTGAGGAACTTAACATTCTGAAAGTTAAGTCTTCTGATCAGGAGAAGCAGATCAAAGATCAGCTAGCAATTAACAAACAGCAAGCTGATGACTTCAAAATCCTTCAAGCTAAATTTGATGAGCTATTCCGACTACATGAGAGTCTAAAATCTTCTGAGGATAATTTTATGCAAAGAAAATAGAGGTTTTCACAAAGTCATCTAAAACCGTTCTCAAGACATGAACACCTATTTTCGAACAATGATTAACAAGAAGGGACTTGGGTATGAGAACCCTTCCACATTCTCAAAAGCCCCGGTTGATTCACTTCAAAAAGGTGTAATCAAACGAGTTTCTGACAAAGATACACTAAAAGCCAAACTTGTATCTAATAAGGGAAAAAGACACATTGAGCGGGTAAAAGGCGGTGCCTAACCGAGAAAGGAAATGAAATGGACCCCTAATCGGTAAAAAGCATCACCGAGGAATCAACAGAAGAACCCAGTTCTTCTGAAGATACCTCAACCTGATCAACATATTAGGTATCAGAAAAGACAACCTGTAAAAGGGAAGTCTAATCTGAGACCCAATCAAGGTCAGCTGCCGAATAAGCAAACTATAGATAAACTGCAAAAACCACCTATGCCAAAAAGATATGAATCTTTTGATGGTAGCAGTCGTACCTACCCCTATAATCGAAAACCGAGGTCTCTTTTTTTTGAACCATTAATGGATGAAAAGAAGACAAACAGAAAAGATAAATCTCAAGTCTTCTAAGTCACCCAAGGTTCACACTAATAATCATACTAATCAGAAAGCATATAAAGAGACGTATGATTATGTTGATAGGTATGGGAGACAAATCAGGCCTTCTGATCTAACTGATCTCAATAGAAGTGCCCTGTTTGTATGGATCCCCAAAACCAATCCTAACCCCTCAGGACCCAATCCAAAAGGGGTACCTAAAGCCTGATTTGATTGCAGGTTCGCGTGGGTCTGGCCAACAAAGGAGGTGTGCAAGCAACTATCTGGTACATCGATAGTGGATGCTCAAGGCACATGACTGGAAGCAAACACCTCCTCAGCTCTTACATAGAACAAAAAGGCCCGCGTGTACTCTTCGGTGATGATAACTTTGGTTATACCAAAGGATTCGGAACCTTAGAGAATGATGATGTACAGGTCACTGGAGTCTCGTATGTCGAAGGTCTAAAGCATAACCTATTATCGGTTTCACAATTCTGCGACAACGGATTCAGTGTTGAGTTCTCGACTGATCAATGCACTATCAAAAATCGAGCCACTCAACAGATTTTGCTAACTGGTTCAAGGAAAGGGACGATCTACACAGCAGATTGGAACAGTTGCCCGAGAAATGCATGCCTGATTGTTAAGAGTTCCAAAAGTAGCAGTTGGCTCTGGCACAAAAGAATGAGCCATCTGAACTTTAAAACTCTTAATAAGATAGCAAGGATGTCTTTAGTGGAAGGTCTTCCGAATGAAGTATTTTCTAAGGATCAGACATGTGCCGCATGTCAGAAGGGAAAACAGGTCAAAGCTTCATTCAAGGGAATTCCTGGACCGGCATCCAGCAGAGTATTGCAGCTGCTTCATATGGATCTATTTGGACCAGTTACACCAGTCAGTCTCAGCGGACGCAAATATACTCTGGTAATCGTGGATGACTATTCCAAGTTTACCTGGGTTATATTCTTACATAAGAAGAATGAGACGACAACGAAGATACCCGAGCTGCTTAAAAGATTACAAAATGAGAAGGGTGTCAGTGTAGTAAAAATCAGATCAGATAAAGGTACAGAATTTCTGAACTCTTTTATAACTGATTTTTGCTCTAAGTTTGGTATACAACATGAGACATCAGCTGCAAGAACGCCACAACAGAATGGAGTAGCAGAACGGAGAAACAGAACACTCAAAGAAGCTGCTCGCACGATGTTAGCTGAACATGCAATACCAAGCCGTTTCTGGGCAGAAGCTATCAACACTGCATGTCATACTCAGAACAGATGTCTTCTGACTAAGGCTCACTACAAAACACCCTATGAACTGTGGAAGGGCAGAAAACCTCGTGTTTCTTACTTCCATGTTTTTGGGTGTAAGTGTTTCATACACAACAATGGGAAGAGTCAGTTGAAGACTTTTGAGGCCAAGTCAGATGAGGGTATATTCTTAGGATATTCCTCATCTAGCAAGTCTTTCAGGGTTTACAACAGGCGAACCCTAGTTGTGGAAGAAACACCCTATGTAGTCTTTGATGAAGCATCTTCTGAACAAGAGAAATCTGCCTCAGAACAAGATGTAACTGATCAACAAGTACGATGCTCTTTAAAATGGATCGATTAACGATCAAGGAAAAAGGATCGTAAATCGTAATAATATACATTCGGATCTAGCTGATTCACCGGATCAATCGGATCCTAAGGTACGAAAAAATCGTCGATGAAGAAGCTAGTATAGGCGAGATAAAGATCAATCGAACCATCCGGTTCAAGGGGAACACTGAAGTTCCCTTAACGACATCAAGACATGATGAGTCCAACATCAGCTGAGACATGTTCTTATCAAGTGGATCATAACTCTACACCACTCCCAATCGCTAGTAATGAACTATTATCAGAAATGGATGATGTTCTCCAAACCGATACAAATCAGAACAGAAGGACCTGGATAACCAGTCATCCAACTGATCTGATTATCGGAGACCCATCTGATAGAGTTAAAACTAGACATCGATTGGTGAAAGTGCCATGTATTCGTTATCTGCATGCATGAAGGAACCAACAAATGATAGATGAAGCTCTACAAGACGCAAGTCGGATTCTAGCCATGCAGAGGAGCCGAAAGCAGTTCGAGAGAAATCAAGTTTGGAAACTGGTGGACAGACCAAATCATCAAGACGTAATTGGCACATAGTGGGTATTCAAGAACAAGAGAGATGAGAAAAATGTCATAACCAGGAATAAGGCAAGACTTGTTGCTAAGGGGTATTCACAATCGAAGGAATTGATTATGATGAGACCTTTGCACCGGGCCGCCGCCTAGAAGCCATTCGGTTTGCTTTTCGCATATGCTTCCCATGAGGGGTTCATGGTATCGGATGGACGTAAAGAGTGCATTCTTAAATGGGGTACTAGCAGAGGAAGTTTATATGTCTAACAACCTCCGTGCTTTGAAAAGGGCAACCAAGTGTACCGATTTAAGAAAAGCTCTTTATGGTTCGAAACAAGCTCCTCGAGCTTGGTATGATACACTCTCTCGGTTCTTGATAGGCGGTGAGGTTCACTAAAGGAACAAAGGGACGTAACCTTATTGAGAATAGAAGATGGAGAAGATATTCGATGGTTCAGATTTCGTGGGGCGACATCATCTTTGGATCTCCCAACAAGAGTCTTTGTGAAAGATTCAGCAAGCTGATGCAAGGGAAGTTCGAGATGTCCATGATGGGTCAGATGAGTTACTTTCTGGGTCTACAAGTCAAACAAAGTACAGAAGGGATATTCATCTACGAGCAAAGTACACTAGGAGCTTACTGGCTAAGTTTGGAGTTCAAAACTGTAAGGAAGCCAAAATTCCTATGTTGACCGAATTCAAGATGGATCCAGATGAGGATGGTCAGAAAACCAATCAGAAAGAATATAGGGCTCTCATTGGATCTTTACTATACCGACCGCCAAAGCCAGAACCGGATATCACTTTTTTGCAAAGAGGTGTATGTCTTTAGATTTCGTGCAAATCCAATGCAAAGCCACCTAGAAGCAGCTAAGCGGATTCTGAAGTATCTGAAGGGGACAGTAAACCTTGGTTTATTTTACCCATCAGATGATAATCTAGAGCTTAGTAGGTATTCTGATTCTGATTATGGAGGTTGCAAAATTGACAGAAAGTCAACCTCAGGAACTTGTCGTTTTTAGGAAGTAAAAACCGATCTCGTGGTTTTCAAAAAGAAGGAGACATCGATTGCGACATCTACTATCGAGGAGAGTAATATATGGTCGCAGAAAATTTGTTGTTCCTAAACCGCTCCGGGCTTAGTCGGCGGTGAGGGATTATAACATTGTAGCTAAGAATGTACCTATATTCTCGTGATGAATAATAGTCTTATTGCAATCACTCGTAATCTTGTTCTACATACAAGATGCAAGCATGTGGATGTCAGACACCATTTTATAAGAGATCATGTTGAAAAGAAGAATATCAAGAATGGAAAAGATTCATACTGATATACGAAAAGTTGATATTCTAACCAAGCCACTAGCGGAGATCGATTCAGAGATTTATGCAATGAGCTAGGGCTTCGGATCTTGGAGAAAAAGCACCTAAAATGCTTGATGGATCGTTCTCGTAAACCGGTGGTTAAGAGACTAACCAAAGTTAAGAGGAATCGATTGAGTTTGGTATCTCAATCGATCGTAAGATCGATCAAGGAACTGATATGAGAAGGCGATCAGATTTACGGATTATCAGATTAAAGGAACTGATCAGATTAAAGGAACTGATCAGATTAAAGGATTATCTGATTAAATCAGTTTGGTTATTTCACACTTTGTAAGTCGATTAAGTTGATATTCAACAAGCAAGATTCACAAGATTAAAGCTTACATCGCATAAGAAAACATGAAATTTACACAACGATGGAATAATAGAAATTTTCATTGATAAAGACCCGAAGGTCAGATTTACATTACAAGTTACAAGTACAAGAGGACCCGGAGGTCAGTACATAAACCCTAAACCCTAAACCCTAAGCCTAACCCTAGAAGGGGGGGAGAGAGAGATTTTAAATCTGATGCTCCCATTTCCCCCCACTTAACAGGGGTGAGAAAGGCTTTAAAATAATCCTAAAGCCACTCGCAGAAGATAAAATCAATGGAGCGAGAGCGGCCTTGATAGGATTTCTAAGCCAGGAGCCCTTAGACCTGAAGTCAATGGGCTCTCCAGCTGTTAAATGGAGCACATGTGCCAAGAAAGTGGTTCAAAGACATTATGGGCACATGTGTCGCATGAAAAAATTGAGTTGATATACGAAGATCAGCTGTTGTCTGATCAAGACCGTATATCAAACTCATGTTTTATATCAGACTGAGTCTGTTGATGCTAATTCCGTCATCTCGATAGACACACAAGGTGCATACGGTTAGGAGAAGTGTCTTCTCAGTTGCGACAGCAGATCCGCCGCCTCGGTGGTAGAGAAGCTTGGCAACAATTGTATGTGTAATCTTTGATGACGACGAAAGCAGCAATAAGGGACACACAGGGTTGATTTGAGAAGCTGAAATCATTGAAAAAGGGGTAAAGGTGTCTCACCGGAAATAAGGGTTCACCAGAATGCATGATTTTATAAAGAAGATAAGTATGGTGAATGGGTTATGTTGTGTAAAACATTGGTCCAATTTATAGAGGCCAAGCAAGGGTGTAAATGCAAATTTGAGTTCTCAAAACCTTTTAGAGAAATTTGCATCACAAGGACAGCGTGTAGGCAACACGCGACTGATAATTGGATAAATTTACGGTGATTTGACATTACGAAGAATCCAGACTATTATTACACATGTCAAATCGTGCCAACTTAGGGAATCGAGACTACTATTCAATTCTTCAAGAACTAAGTTTTGGCGGTAACACTTATCCCAAGAATTGGCTTGGTCTGAGTAGAATCAAATTAGGTCAACTGAAATCTGATTAGATAAGAAACTGATCAGATGAGGAAGATCAGTTGAGCTTGATACCTCAACAAATCAGACATATCAGTCAATAAGAAGTCAGAAATATCAGTTGAAGGGGGAACTTCAACTGACCAAGGAGAATCATAAAAGGGAAATCAGATGCAAAGTGAAGCGAATCAGTTGGAAAGGACAAAGTGAAGCGAATCAGTTGGGAAATTATAAGGATTAGACAGAAAACTAAGATCAACAAATGGAATAAACAATTACAAGTGGTATTGACTGATTACAATATCAGTCAACCAGATACACATTTATGTTTCCTTGTTTATTGCTTACTTATCTGATTTTATCTGATATTATTTGCCTTACTGCACTCATTACCTTTGTGACGTATTTCCTGCAAAATATTTAATGCGGACGTGGGGTACTTGTATTAATTGCCACAAAATGTGCTTTTAAATCCAAAAGGCAATAGTACATGTTTTTCCTGACCACACGATCAAAACCGATCAATCTGGATCGTTTAACCTTTTCAAACGATTAATCTTCCAATCTCGTTTTTCCCTACTCCTTCTTATAAGTTTCATCAAAACCCTACCAGAGTTTTCTTATTCTCAAAAACTTGCGATTTATTCTCTGAAAACTCAAAATTACTTTTCTGCGATTCAAAGTGTTTTTCTTGAGAATCAAACTTATCTTTCGGAAAAACAGAATCTGGTAATTTCTGGTTATTTGATGTTTTTCTTTTTCAAAATCCATTGATCACATATATTATGTATCTATATGTTATCCTGCGATATGCCTTATCTTTTCATGTTATCTGTATGTGTTTATCGATTACTAGGCCTGAGAATAGGTCTGATAATCAATATTTGATATCTTCATGATTATGCACAATTTTAATCGAGTATATCTTGTTGTAGATGGCCACTCACGGAATGGGAAAGATAATGTGCAACTATGCGGATCTAGCGACAAAAATTGTCGATGATAAATTCGTACAGTTTGGTGCTACGCGGGATCCAGAATCCATGGAAGTTGAACAAATCCTGAAGAAAGGAGGCCTTGAAAAATTATGTGCTGCTCACTGCAATCCCGTGATGCAGTATGAAGCACTCGAATTCTTAAGGAATTTGAAGGTGGATACGAACACTCCTGGAGATGAACTGATCTCTTCAGTCAATGGAGAGGAGATCAGACTGACGAATGCTGACATATCTCGTCTGTTCAGCTTGCCAAAAGGAAGAATCTCGCCTGCTCACTACAGGGAGAATGAAGATGAGATGATCAGAAACGAACTCTTCAGAGAGGCTGACAAACATCAGACCGCAGGTTTTGTCAGACCGATGTTAAAAAGGAAATACCGATTGTTGTTTGACATACTGTAAAAAACGATCATGGGTATTTCATTCAGCCCAGATGCTCTAACATCAGTGAAATTGTACAGCATGGCTGCGATAATCGATGAAGCCAAGAACATCAATTGGCATGGCTTCCTAAAGGCCATTCTGCTCCAAGAACATGAGAAATTTGGAGTTAATGAACGGAGGCAGGTCTATCTGAAGAAGAGAATCAACAATCTCAACAAGGTTGCAGTTATTCTGAAAGACAAACTGCCAAATGCTGAATGGGACCAGAATGGACTGAAGTCCTACAAGGCCTTCCTCACAACCACTTCAGCTATATATGGGCCACCTGATGATGATATGAGGCCCACTCCTCCAAAGGTGAAGAAAGGAAAAACCAAGGAGGCAGCCACGTCTACACCAGATGCTCCCCAAAAGAAAAAGAGAAAACTGGTGAAGGCTCAGGAGAAGAGGCCGAAGAAGGCAAAACAGGCCTCAATGACTCTGTTTCTGGAAGATGAGTCAGACGAAGAAGGAGTGCAAGAGCAAACTGATGAGCCACAAAAATCAGCCGAAAAATCAGACAGGCAGGCTTCTCAAGTTGAGAGCTCGCCAGAACATTCTGAGGGAAGAGCCAGAGACGAACGATCTCCTTCTCCTCAATCTCGAGCTGATTCGCCACTCCGAATTATGGCTGCTGAGTATGTTTCTCCTTCTCTTCCACCTGCCCGCGAACCTGATAGTTCATCAGTTCGCGAACCAGAAAAATCACCTGCTGCAGAGCCAGACGTAATTGCTTCAACAACAGAAGAACCTCTACAGGTTCAGTCAATCAGCGAACTTCCACCTACTCAAGCGCCACCAGAACCCTCCAAATCTCATCAACCGGAATCTGGACGATCTGAACAAATAATTCCTGAGTCCAGATCATCCAAGACCATCACCGGGAAAATGGTCAGAATGCAAATTGAACGAGACATTGATGCGATGTATCCAGAGCTGGTAGCCCATCCTGTTATCAGAGAGGAAGTTATGGAGATCCTCACCTGGAAAGATCTCCGGTTAAAAAGCTTCTCAGATTTTATGATGATTATAGAACAGATGGGAGGTGCTGATGAATTTGCAGATTTTGATTTCGATATGAAGAAATCTGCTCAAGTAGGATCACCAGCTCAGCTGATAACTGCTAAATCAATTAAAGCTCTGATCCACAGGAAGCTGGGGTTGACTGAACAAGGTGAACTGGAGACTGCTGAAGAAGCTCCTGAAGCAGATGTGCCTATGAAGGATGCGGGAGCTGCCGATGATAGTGGAACTAGTGCTGCAGTTCACGACCAACCACTGGAAGCGCAAACAACTGAAAGAGATCAGGTGACGCAAGACATTCCTACATCTCACATCACCACTGATCAACTTCAGGAGATCAGATCATGTCTCAAAGATCTCTAAAAAAGAAGAAGTCGAGGGAGTGATAATCCATCGAGGCGATTGGCCTCAAAGAAATAATGAGATCAACGGAATTGACTATTTCCCAGATAGAGACAATCAAAGATCAGTTCTCCCAAACTGTGACCAACCTGTCTGCTGAGCTTATAAAATCAGTTGATGACAAGCTAATTCAGGTTGATCAACAACAAGTCTCTTTTCTGATGCTCACTGAAAAGCTAGAATTGACTGAAGAGAAACTTGAAAAATTGATTCTTACCCTCTCTACTGCCGTGGAATCTGTCAAAACTGAACTAATCTCGAAGGTGCAAAGTCTAATCGCTCAAGCTCAAGGTTTATCATTGTTGAGATCTCAACAGGCGATATCGATCGACTTTGGATCTCTCGACCTCCCACCTCACCGCTTCTTTTTGATCAAACCAAAAAGGGGAAGGATGAGGAGAAACCAATCGACACGATCGTAACAATGAAGACCCGATTCAGACGGTAGAATCCTATGGACAAAGACTAGACCATCCGGATCTCTTTTCGAAACTAAATTTTCGAAAAAGATGGAAAAGTCAAAGGCAAGAAAGGTCGCCTTGGGGTTTGGGGACATCACAACCGATACTACCACTCGGACTAAGAAAGTCACAAGAAGCACAACCTAGCCAAATTCAGCCGATAAAGAACTGGCTGAGAAATTGTCCAAAGAGCAGATTCTGAAGAAGCCCGAATTGTGAAGAAGAAAGAAGGGCGCAGAAAAATTGGCAGAGGCAGAAGATCTGAAGAAGAAATTCAGATCGAGGGCGAAGAAAGGAAAATTTGGAAAAATGTATGCAGAACCTCACCGCCAAAGAAGAGTTGATGAGATCATTCCAAAAACTGTTGCACACGCTGAGAGGTTTGAGGAATGGAATAAGATCAGAAGTGAATGGCTTCTAGATGCCTTTGTTCTAGATCTTGTTCCACAAGAAGAATCTCCAGATGCTGAATTCCTCAACTGGTTGGAAAACAAATATCCAGATTTTCTGAAGTATCTGGAAAATGAGGCCAAGATAATCAATGTAAAAATATCTCGCCAAGAGTATGATGTGTTAGATTACTCGAAGAAGGCAGACGGCTCATTTGACAGACTGGCATTTCAGAGATTCTACTTTGACATCCTGAGCAAAACGCGCATAACTGATCCTCAGCAAATCAATGATGTCAAATGGAAAATTTACCCGATTTTCAACATCCCTCAAGATCAAAGGGAAATGCCAGAAGGATACAAGCCTAAAGAGTGAAGAATCAGAAGACCTCTCAGGATCAGCTATTTTTAAATTCAAACTTTTCTGATGTAATATGTAATCGACAAATCTAATTAAAGAAAAGTTTATTTTCTGATCCTAAGACAAAATCTCACTGTCTTCTGATTATGTGCTCTTTACTGTTCTATATTTATCAACTGTGTTTGGTTTCTCAAGGTGTTTTGGTTTCATCAAAAAGGGGGAAATTGTTGGGAAATTTAGAGTTTTGATGAAAGTTCTAAAACACATGTAATAGGACCAGTCAGACCTGTTAGCTGACTGATGTTTTTATTACCGGTTATAGGATACCAGTTGATAATTACTGTATAGAACAACTGATGTAATAGATAGGTCACATATTGAGGGGGAACCTCAATATGTATAGGTCAGATCTGAAGATATGAAGAACAGCTGATATCCGACAGGTCAGAAGGCAAGAGAAGGACAGAAGATCAGATCAATCTGATCAAGTCAGATATCACAGCTGAAGTCATGAAGTTCAATCTCAGAAGACTTAAAGATCAGATGACTTCCAGAAGATCAGACCAGAAGACCTACATCAGCCGAGTCTGCTAGTTGAAGCTAAGACAACTGGCACCAGAAGACTCTATCAGGTAGACTGATCAGGTCAGCTCACCAGGTGAAAACTGATGTTTCACCAAATCATACGTCTACGATCTGAACAAGAAGAATGTCAACCTTAGTTGGAAGAACAACACTGAAAAGTGCCTCTGTTAACCAATAAGAACGAGACACGTATGATCGGAGCCGGCAATTACAGGATTTGGTGCTGCTTCTCTAATGGCTATAAAAGACAATATTCACGCTTTCGGCCATGCCATTCCTGAAGCACGTCACATCAATCCTGCAAGTCTACCAAATATAGCTTGAAATTCAAATTGCTCTCCAACGGCTCTTTGATTTCGAGGTCTATAAATATGGGATCACACTTCAGAGTGAAGACACGGAAACACTGAAACAATCAAGAAGCTCAAGCTATAATCAAATTTCCGCACGAAGAACACGAACTTGAAGATCATTTTCTTAGTGTTCATCCCATAAGTTCTTAGCACAGAAATCTTTTCATCTAGCTGATAGGCTACTTATAAACTAGAAAAGATTTCAAAGTTGGAACCAAAACAATCTTACCCAAACCCAAAGTTAGGTTAAGTTGTTTAGCAAGATTTCAGACTAGGGTTTCTAGTTCTGATTTCTGGGATCGGTTGAGTGAGAACTCCTTAAATATCTATTGGTGTACTGTGTTGGACTAACACAAAAATCTAAGTCCAGTTGGTTTAGTTGGCGCCCCTTGTGATAGGGAAGAGTGGACGTAATCTTGTGTGCTTTTACCTGCTTTGATTAACTTCTTTACACATCGCACTTCACTTAATTAAAGCCGCATACATATTCTAAGTTAAGATCAGCTAGCACCAAGCTTCTGATCTGATCAAGTTTGACACTTTAGTCAACTGGTTGAAAGACTGACTTTGGAATCTGATTTATTAAAACGGGTTTTTCACACGGGTAAAACTTAGCTTCCGCACAATCAGTTAAACTGATAGATACCGAACTAATCTGCCTTCAGGCAATTAGTAAGTTAGATATCAGTCCAAACTGATTCACTTGCACTCTGATCAGGCTAACTGCCATCACACCTGATCTGCACAAAAAGTTTTCAGAAGTCTATTCACCCCTCCCCTCTAGACTTCTGCCCTCACAAAACCCATTCGGGACCTACAGAAACTCATGGAGCTATCTCTTCCAACGGATAGTTTTTCAAGAGTGACCTTGGTGTTTGCCTATAAATACTTGTGACCCTCTACATTGAAGGTTACGGGAAATTTGTAAGCAACTCAAGAGCTCAAACTTATTATTACAAGTTGAAGCACTCGAAAAACCAAGAATTTCCCAAGTGCTTTATATCGAAGAGAGCTCATTCCACTAAGCCTAGCTTGATAAGATATATTCAAAGCTTAGTCGAGATATCATAGCCTTTGCATTGTTCTTAATTGTAAAGGATATCTCATCCTAGTTGGAAACCAACCAAGAAACCCCAAAACCTTTGTAAGGTAGTTTGAGTGTGATTGTTGGTGAGATTGGAGTTGTAAAGAGTTAGTAAACTACAAGGAGGTAGTCAGAAAGCTCTAGAGAAGAAGTGAGTAAACTATCTTGGATAGTCAGAAAGCTTGTGTGTGTTTTGAGTTAGTAAACTACAGAGGTAGTCAGAAAGCTCAAAATAGAAAGGTTAGTAAACTACAGAGGTAGTCAGAAAACCTTAGGAAGTGATTAGTGAATTTCTCTGAAGAGATCAGGGAGAGTGGACGTAGGAGCTTGAGTCTCTGAACCACTATAACTTGCTGTGTTCTTTGCTTTCTGTTTTGCTTTGTTTAACTTTTGCATATCTTTAAACTGAAAGCATATTTTCACTGATATTCAGTTGGAATCAATCCACTGAAGGTGCATCTGAACTGAATCACAGCCTAATCACTATTCCATTAAAAGGAAGGTTTTCAGCAAAGCATAAAACGAGTATAAACTAAGGGCCAACCATTCCGCACATCTGAGTAGCTAGAACAGATAGTTACCAAACTGAACTTACTCTTCTGAGAGTTTAGTAAGTTAGTTATCGATCCATCTCGATCCAAAACTCGAGGATCGATTGGGATTATCTGTGGTATCTGAAAGCAGCTCAGGATCACTGTCTCAGGTAGACTTTGACTCAGAGCGAATTGTGCTTCTCAGGACCAAATCATCAGGACATCCTGACCCAAGCTGACCTCATAAAAGAAAAGTTTTAAAAACACTGAACACATGTATTCCCCCCCCATACACGTGTAAGACTCGTTTACACGGGGACCAACAACATCGACTTGCATCCAGGAACGAACTCAGGATTTTTGTTCAAAAATGTTCACTTACTACTATAAAAATTTAAAATTATGGAGTATTATATATAATAAACTAACTAATTACAATAAAAAATATATGAATAAAATATTTTGATTAAATAAGAGGTTAATTTGTCAAAAAAAAAAAAAAAGCACTTATTTGAAAGTAAATGGATGAAAAAAATGCAAAGCTTGTTTAACTTGGTATCAAACCTGCAACCACAACACCGCAATATAGTACCCACTCAACCAATTTGGCTGTACAATCTTAATCTCTTATTACTAATTGTATAGTATATGAATATTTTTTTCAAAATCCCATGGGGCCTAGTGCATCCCTTGGCACCCACTTGGGTTCGTCCCTGCTTCCATCCATTCCTATTATTCTGTCGTGCACATGAGATTCTCACTCTTTGGTCATACTTTGTAGTTGAACTATTAGGTAGAGAATATTTTAGATCCATTTATAACATTGTCTATTAAATTCCATTGGCATTAGCATATATTTGATATATATGATCAATAGAATTCATTCTATCAAAGAAAACAGGAAATAAGTTGCAAAAATATTTGTTGTTAATTCTAACATTTTCGTTGCTAATAAGAATTAGAGATAAAACTATTTGTCGCAAACTTTGTCGCAGTACACTTTGCGACAAATATCTCTTTTCACTACTATTGTTAGCAACTCTCTTCTCGGTGAGCACGCTACTCGCCTCTGATTCTTCAAGGATATTTGCTTTCTTCAATGTGGGATCTTGCCCACGCGGCGAGCTTGGGAACTTAGATATAATTTGTACCACAACAAATATAGCATATTCAATTATTCCATTTTAAACAAAAGGTTAAGTACTATTTACTAACTTGCAAATAGTCAAACATAGGTTTCTTTTCCTCTTTAGTAATATTCTTCTACTTTAAAACCTTTACGGGGGCATATGTCTTGACCACAAGACCTAAGTCAATTATAAAAATTGTTGCGTATGTTTCTTCAGGACGGCCATCAATTTTGCGAAATATGATGGGAAATTTTCCTTTTTCTTGTACTTGCTTTTTTTAGAGAGTTATTGTGTTCTTCTCTAGTGTGAATAACGTTTTCATGGAGACTTGTTCAAAATATTATGATAATATACATATATGGATAAAAGTTATCATATAAAATAACTGTAATTTGTAATAATAAACATTAGATAAAAAAATAAGCAATCAATATATGAAGAAAAAAATTCTAATATTTTATCTGCATTCTCCTCAATAAATTAACGTCTCTCACTTGAAAAAATTGAATTGACTTTGTACTCTCTTTGGTGGCATACCTGCATAAAGTAAATTCATTGTGAAATGTGATAAATCTATAATACAAAGGAGATATAGCATAATGTAAGTAATTAAATTAAACCTATCATTCATGTCTCTTCCAAGTTTTTATATCCACATCATAAAAAAATTAATTTTGAAAAAAAAAATACTTACTAATTAATTTATATATATATATATATATATATATCTAAAGATATAATATATATTTCTCCTCACTAATACTTTTACTTCACACAACTAATACTATTATCTGACTGGTTGTTAACCACACCTTATAAATAGGTCTCAACACCCTCTTTCTTATTCATTAAGTTTCATTTGTAACAAACTCTTCTGTAAACCTATTCCATTCATTCAATTCCAAAGTTATAATGTTGATTTCAATTCTCTACATGGTACCAGTTAACGTTTTGATAGATTAATTCATCAAATTCGTTGCAGATACGCTAGGTTTCGTAGTTTCTTCATTGAATTCAATTTGGGGATTCGATTGATCCTGATTTTTCCGCTGCTTTTTCGATCGATTCGATCGTTTTCTTTAAGTTTTCACTCAAATCTTGCTTAATTTCGTGTCTATCACGACCTGTTCTTCGATTTTCATCGATTTTTTTTATTCCTTGCGATTTCTTGTTCGATTTTCCATGGCGTATAACGGTGCTTCGCTCAATCCTGTTGAGAATCCTCTGTCTCCGTTGGCCTTACATCCACAAGACAATCTAGTTGTTGCTATTGTTTGGAACCGCTCAAAGGTACCAATTTCGTTTCCTGGAGTCACGCGGTAAAGCGTGCCCTCAACGTCAAGAACAAGGCTCCTCTTATTGATGGTACATTGCTTCCTCTTGTGTTTTCTAAAGATTTAGAAATACATTTTAAACATCTTGATATGTTTAAAAATTTAATAATTAAAATGATTTAGTCATCTCAAAACCAAAAATGGTTTTGTTCCAAACCAAAGTAAAATTCTTAGGTCATACAATTGAAAAAGGAAATATTATTCCTATTAAAAGAAGCATAGAATTCGGAAATAAATTTTCTGATATTATCACTGATAAAACTCAGTTACAAAGATTTTTAGGAAGTCTTAATTATGTGTCTTCTTATATTAAAAATCTTTCTGAAGATTCTGCTATTTTATATGATAAACTTAAAAAGAATCCATCTCCTTGGAATGATAATAATACTAAGGTTGTTATTAAAATTAAAGAGAAGGTTAAAAACATTCCCTGCCTCATGTTAGCAAATCCTTT
Source organism: Stenogyne calaminthoides (assembly GCA_037126765.1). Lineage (NCBI taxonomy): Eukaryota > Viridiplantae > Streptophyta > Magnoliopsida > Lamiales > Lamiaceae > Stenogyne > Stenogyne calaminthoides. The sequence continues at coordinate 22,890,122 of JBBCBC010000002.1, forward strand.
ATGGGATAAAATTGTTGAAACTAATGCTTCAGATTTAGGGTATGGTGGTATCTTAAAATAGATTAACCCTGATAATAAAATTGAATACATTATTAGATTTTATTCTGGTAAATGGAATAATGCTCAAAAGAATTATTCTACTACGGCTAAAGAAATTCTTGCTATTGAAATGTGTCCTTAAATTTCAGGATGACTTATACAATCGGAAATTTACTATTAAAACTGATTGCAGGGCTGCTACTTTTATGCTTTTCAAAGATTTTGAACATAATGTTTCTAAACAAATGTTTGCCCCGATGGCAATCTCATCTTCCTTATTTTTATTTCGATATTGTCTATAAATAGGGCAAAAATAATCATCTTCCAGATTTTTTAACTCGTGAATTTATTTTTTCATGACAGAAATGAGTCACTCTGGGAGAAGTCCATATTCCTCTTATAGAGGAAGAGGAGGCAGAGGCCATCCTCCTATTATACAGCATGGGAAAAAAAATCTCTTTTCAACCAGAATATTTCTGGTAGTGGCTCTTCTTCAAAAGGAGAAAATGTTCAAAAGGAATTTCAAGAATTCCTCAGACAACGTAGTAAGAATATACCAGTTGAGGACAATTCCTCAAAACCAGATGATGAAGAATCATATTCTTCGGTTGCTCAGAAGGAATATAAATTCTTTGATTCTCCTAAGAAATAATTAATTCTTATTATTGAAGATGACGATGAAAAGTTCAAAGAGTCCCCATGGATTCTTATGGAAAAGTATTTTCCAAATTCAAATTGGAATGTGGAGACTTATAAAACTAGAGGATTTTATGAGAACATTCTCATTAGTCTCGGAAGTGTTGAAATTCATCATTTTCCTCCAAAGAGTAAAGCTATTAATTACTCTAAATTTATTATTAAAAGGATCATCTCCATCCAAGAATGGGGAACTTCACCTTTTGCAGAAAGGAGTATGACTAATGAGGTCATACACACTACTTACCAGTACAATTACTGGGATTACTTACAAAGTTTTTATAAGAATTTATTGTATCAGACTGCTAAGCATTCTCATACCTGGCTAATAAAAATTTGTGAAAATATTAGCAGGAATCAAATTCCTAATTGGCTTTTTTCCTGGTGGGGAAATTTTGGGGCTTTGGCAGATATTTGGCCTGAAGAGGTTAAAAATCTCTTAGAAGAATATTCTATTATTTCTTCAGACTTAAAGTCTCATAATACAAGTGGTAAAACTACTTGTATGTTTTTTGTTGATGCTGGAATCCCATGGGTTTTGAAATGGAAACCAGAGTTCGGTTATACTTAATATGGTACACCTTGTTTATGGAGAATCCATACAACAAGATTTTTGGAATAATTTAAATGTTATTACTCCTAGCTCCAATGAATCACCATTGCAAGAGAATATTATAAGAATTAAATCCAAAATGGAGGAATACATAAAGAATTTTGTTGACAAAACTTCTAGTTCTCTTCCATCATTCTCTGAATACTCTAAGAAGTATTTTGGTATTTTTCCAAAGGAAAAAATTATGGATCTTTATATGGACCATATTAAAAATGATTTATTCAAGGATATTGATTTTTCTGATTCAAAATCTAATGCTTCTATGATTTCTGGATTTGACCTTCAAGATGCTCAGGATCCAAATGAAGATGATTATGAATTTTCTATTCAAGAAAGTTTTGATCTCTTGAAGAATTCTCTTAAAGGGAAAATGAAAAAAAGAAAGTATTGATGAGATCTTATCCAAATGATTTATTTCCATCCATTTCAACGAAAGGATGGGACATTCAACATGGAATAATTTGTTCTTGGTTATTCTACCTCTTGAGTGATACAGGAGGGTTACATTATAATATCTGGAGAACTCCTTCTGATATTTTCATTGATAATGAAAACAATGTTATTAAAAATAATAATTATCTTAAAATTCTTAAAAAGAAGATCATAGTTTTGGAAGAATGGATTCTATGGATTGAAGCCTCATATAGAAGAAATGAAGGATGGTTTAATAATCGTCAACAATTGGCAGGATTTAAGGAGACTCTTATGCTCCTGAAAAAGCAAGCTTCTTTGATGGCGATCTAAAGAAGATTTTGACTTAGCACATTTTTGCAAGATGTGACTACAGTACTCGACAAAATTAAATTTCGTCATTGCTTACATCAGCAGATCAAGTACTGGTCATTAATAGTAAAAACACTATTCATACTTTTTACTATTCACCTTTATTTTATTTTTGAGTTTGAAGTCCGGGGTTAACTTCAGCTCTTTCTCCTCTATAAATATTTTCGTTTTTCATTTTAGAGGCATGCTCGAGTTTAGACTCGCCTCCTCTTTCTCTCTCTAAATCTCTCTCTAGTGTACAACCTTGTAACCTTGTAATATTATTGTTCATAAACTTGTTTATGCTTGTGGCTCTTTAAAGGTATATTGTTATTTAAATTTTTGTATTATAATTTTTTATTTTATGTTGATCGCCGCCTCAATGGTCGGCTAGATTTTTTTATTGAATCATGACATGACTTAAATATGCTCTATCATCATGTGCATTTGGAATTATATTCCTATTTTGATATGTAATTTAATATTTCAAAGGTAGAGATGATTTAACCGATAGGTTTGAGCTTTCCAGTGATATTCATGAGTTAACCATGTGGGCTTGCCCTTTTTGCCGTTTAGCCGTTGAATAGGCACAGGCGTTTGTGGGCGTTAAGCTTTTTTCAGGTTAACTCATGGACTATGGAATTTCTCAGTAACTTCCTATATGTGTTTGTAAAAGATCTACATTATACTATTGATATAGATTTTTGGATATATATATATATATATATATATAAGTCTCATAATACAAGTGGTAAAACTACTTGTATGTTTTTTGTTGATTCTGGAATCCCATGGGTTCTAAAATGGAGACCATAGTTTGGTTATACTGAACATGGTATACCTTGTTTATGGAGAATCCATACAACACGATTTTGGAATAACTTAAATGTTATTACCCCTGGCTCCAATGAGTCACCGTTACAAGAGAATATTACTCGGATTAAATCCAAAATGGAAGAATACAGAAAAATTTCTATTGATAAAACCTCCGGATTCTCTTCCATCATTCTCAGAATACTCCAAGAAGAATTTTGGTATTTTCTCAAAAGAAAAGATTATGGATCTTTATATGGATCATATCAAGAATGATTTATTCAAGGACATTGATCTTTCTGATTCAAAATCAGACGCGTCTATGATTTCTGGATCTGACCTCCAAGATGCGCAGGATCCAAATGAAGATGATCAGTTTTCTATTCAAGAAAGTTTTGATCTCTTGAAGAATTCTCTCAAAGGGAGACTTAAAGAAAGCAAATTTTAATGGAAGGATCTTCCTCAAATTTTTTCTTTACATCCTTTACAACAGAAGGATGGGATATTCGGCATGGAATAATTCGTTCCAGGTTATATTATCTCCTGACTGATACAGGATGTTTACACTACAATATATGGAGTGTTCCTTCTCAAATTCTTATTGATCATGAGAATAATGCTATTAATGATAAGAATTATCTTAAAATTCTTAAAAAAAGGATCGGAGTTTTGGAAGTATGGATTTCATGGCTAGAAGCTTCACTAAGAGGAAATCAAGGAAGGAATGTATATCCAACTCACGTCAAGAATTGGCTAAATTTAAGGAGTCTCTTAAACTCCTAAGAAAGCAAGCTTCATTATTGGCGATTTAGTGAAGATCTTGACTTAGCACATTTCAGCAAGATGTGTCTACAGTATCTGATAAAATCAAATTTCGTCATTGCTTACGACAGCAGACAAAGAACTGTTTTTGAATAGGAATTACTATTCATACTTTTTACTTTTTTGACTTTTGCGATTTTGTTTTTTTCCGCACTGTTTATTTTTTGTTTTGAAATCTGGGGATTCATGTTCGGCTCTTTCATCTATAAATAGGTTTGTTTTTCATTTGAGGGATACGCTTGAGTTTAGACTCGCCCTCTCTTTTTCTCTCTCTACCCCTCTCTTGTGTGCAACCCTTGTAGCCTTGTAATAAATCTGTTTATAAGTTTGTTTATGGTAAAGGCTCATTAAGGTATAATTTTTGTTTATTTTGTTTTTAAATTTATATTTCTGATGATCGCCGCCTCTATGGACGGCTAGAATACTTGTATTGAATCATGGCCTAACTTAAATATACTCTACTATCATGTGCATTTGGAATTATATTCCTATAATGATTTGTAATTTGACATATCAAAGGTAGAGTTGGTTTAACCAATATGTTTGAGCTTTCCAGTGATATTCATGAGTTAACTATGTGGGCTAGCCCTTGTTGCCATTATGCCGATGAATAGGCACAGGCGTTTTCTGGGCGTAAAAGCTTTTTTCAGGTTAACTCATGGACTATGAAATTTCTCAGTAATTTCCTATTTGTGTTTGTAAAAGATCCACAGGATACTATTGATATAGATCTTTGCACGATCCTTGTATTAATATGGTATCAGAGCCATGAGAAGTAGGGTATATATATAAGTTATATGGTTTCATGATTCAATACATCTTGATTCTAATGAATCTGTTCCGATTAAAGGATACTGTTAAGAACAGTATGACTCAGGAATATGATATTCCTAAAAATCTTGATTTATTGAATAAATGGACTATTCCTAAAATTGAACCTAAAATGGTTTATAAATTAGGAGCTTTTGAAAAAATAGGTTTTAAACAAATTGTTAAAACTACTGAATCCTTTATACCTCTTCATGAAGAAGAGATGGTTATTAAATTACTTAGTAAAAATGATATTTTACCTTACAAAAGAACTCATAAGTTCTTACATATTGGATGTGTTCAGGTCGCTTTTAGACCGCTTACCTTAAATGGTTTACCAGAAAGCTTTCTAGCTTCTCTCAGGGATGGTAGAAATCTTAACTGGATACAATCCTTAATGGGAATTATAGAGTCTTGTTGGTCCCGATTTGAAAACCCATGAATGCGGAAAATACCATGTAATGCATATAAAACAGGGGTGAGGGCAGAGTGATTCCAATTTTTTGCTTTTAGGAACGATGTGTATTTTGCTTATAATCAAATGCATATGGCAAGTAAGAACATAAAGAAGTAAAGAACACACGATTTTATAGTGGTTCGGAGTCCAACTCCTACATCCACTCTTCCCTATCACAAGGGGCACCAACTTAACCAAATGGACTTAGTTTAACGTGTTAGTCCAACACCCAACAGATATTTACCGAGTTCACACTCAAACGGGACTTATCACCCTCACGGGATAGCCTATCCCCCCTTTCGGGATTGCTTAGATGTTTACCGAGTTCTCACTCACCTACAAACTTAACCTATCAAACTGATTTGGGTAAGGTTTGTTTGGATTCCAACTAAGTTGAGATTTTCCCTTACATTTGTTTAGCCTCAATGCTAAGGATGGGAAAATCTCTCTAAGCTTAGGATATTACATTTGTGCTTAGATCTAGGGTAGAACACTCTTGAATATATGCGTGTATTTCTTGCTCAGTGTTCTATGGTGGGAATGCTTTGTGTATGTGGCTCTTGGCTCTGCAGCATCTTTTTCCACATTCTCCACATCCACCCACACGAATAATGAAGGAATAACTTGTATTTGTAGTGTGGATTTGAATGTTACCGTTGGATGGAGTCACATTCAAATCCATACTATTCTGTAGCTTCTGCAGCTTTTTCAGGCTGGTTGTCTTCCTCTCATTGGTCCACGTCAGCTGAATCTAACGGCTATAATCTTCAGGATCATCTGAGTCTTCAGGTTTCTCTGACAGGATTATTTGATCCTCAGCTTCTTCGAACTCAGGCTTCCTTGGACTCAGGATTCATGACTCAGCAGACTTCTCTTGGCCGGACCTTATCTCGATCGGGTATCTCGACACTTTCGGGTTAGCTGAGTTCAGCTCTTCTGACTTCAGACAATCTAACCCTCAGGTCACTAGCACTCAGGCTAACTGATCATCAGTAGTGTTCTGATTCTCAATGAACATAACTTCAGATGACTTCTTGCCTGATTTCTTCTCGCCTGATCTGGTATGCAGATTTCTGGTTTTCTGATATCTGATTTCTTCTTGCCTAATCTGATCAGCTCACATGATCAGATCAGTATAGCATCATGTCAGCATATTAGTTTATCTGCATCAGATTAGTACATCATGTTAGCATATTAGGTTAGCATATCAGGTTAGCTTATCTGATCTCGATCACGTCTGATCTCGATCACGTCTGATCTCGATCAGTCTCATCTACTCCTCTTACGACCGCAACCCTCCGATCGCAACCTTCCGACGATCTGGTCATCTGATCAGGTCATCTGGTCATCTGATCTTCTGATCAGCTGGCTTAGTTTTTCTTCTTTCTTGATTTTGCTCAGCTCATCAGTTAACTCCGGAACTCATATTCCTCATCTGATCTCGATCAGTCTCGTCTGCAGCCTTGTCTGATCTCGATCATCTACGTCTGACTTTGTGAGTTCCCCCTCAACTTGTTCTCTCGTTCCCCCTCAACTTGTTATCTGTAGATTAGCTTCAAAAAAACAAGTTGATAATGTTTTGACATAATTCATCAAAACTAAAATATCCCAACAAGTCTAGTTTGGCTTTAGGACCTGTCTATTTTGACGCATATCCTAATTTATCTCTATCTTTATCTGATAGTAATATTCTTGAAGCTTTAACATTAAATGGTAAAACACATGGTTATAATTACATACCAGGTACAGAGGTAATGTGTATCTGTTATAGTATTTATTATAAGCCTTTATTTACACTCAATCCTATGTGTAAAAGAATTGAGAAAGATAATAATGAGACTATTCTTATAGAAACTAATTTTGGTAAATCAAATATTACTACCAGAAGATCCATTAAGTGGGAAGAAATTGTTTTTCCTGAAAATTGGATAATAGAACAATATGTTCCTAAAAATCCTATTATAAATAGTAATTTTAAACATATTACTCAAAGTAATAATGGTATTATTAATATTGGTTTTCAAAATAATCAAAGAAGACATTCAACTTCTTATACTAGATCAATGTCTAGTCATTCTTTTATATCTCCTTTGGATTATGAGGTAGAATTACCCTCTGAATCTAGAGCTTCTACTTCCCCGTATAGAGAAAATACTCATTGTAAAAATAATAATTATAACAATGAGAAAATTATTATTAATGAAAACAATATAATCCACAAAGATGGATTTGATCCCGAAACAATTTCGGATTGTAACTTTAAAATATAATTTTATAGATTTTACAAACTTTTTAGATTTTTCTAAAGGTTCTTCAACAAGAGCTTATATTAATGATGAGTTTAATAATCCTAAATGGGATAAGTTTAGAATTTGGTATTTTAAATCATTCTTAAAAGATGATTTAGATTACTTTGTTGACAATTTTTATAAATTCTGTAAAAAACATAATGAAATTACTTATTATATTCCTTGGTTTATTAAAACTTTTTATATTAATTATATTTCAGTCATTGAAAGAGATTATAAAATAATTTCTGGAGGAATACAAAAATTTGTTTTCCCTCCTCATGTTCCTTTTCAAATTGAAAAAGGTGGGAGGATATTTAATTTTCTTCCATTCTCCAGAATCATTGAAAATGATGTCTTACAAATTACTGTTAAACATGTTAATCAAATGATTGAGCAAAATAATTTTTGTAATCTTTATCTGTCTATTATTGGAGAAGAAATTATTTCTTTACATGATAAAGTTGATAAAATTATCTCTAAAATTGATTCTAAAAAAGATTCTGAAAATATTGATAAAAATAATAATGTTATTATTAAAACAACTTCATCTATTCAATCTCCTATTGAGATAAAAGATTTTAAATCTGAAGCTTCTATTTTTGATCTTGAAAAGATTATTAATGATAAATTTGGTAATCTTAATATTTCAGCTTTAGATGATGACTTAGATGATAATCATGTTATTCAAACCAATAATATTGGTAGTCCTAGTAATACTGATAGTATTAATAAAATGAAATGAGCTGATAGACCTACCATGTCTACTTATTATTATAAAAGACCCACTCCTATGGATGTTCTTAATGAAGAATAGAAAAACTTTTTCAATAATTCTTATTCTGGAAAAGGTATTTATGAATGGAATGTTGATGGAGGTAGTGATAATCATATTTTCACTCAATGTCATCGTATGCTTATGTATAGTTCTGCTTGTCAAACTTGTGGTAATAGTGATATAAGTACTGCACAAGCTATTACTACTGGTTTTATTGATCAACTTAAGGGTTGGTGGGATAATTATTTGACTCCCCAAAATAGAATGGAAATTTTTAATTCTATTAAAATTGAAAATGGTGAGACTAAAACCAATGCGGTTTACTCTTTGATTCTTACTATTTTGGATCATTTTACTGGTCAATATACAAATAAATATGAAAATACTAGAACTCTTCTTTTAAATATGAAGTGTAAAACTCTTACTGATTTCAGATGGTACAAAGATACATTTTTGTCTCGTATTTATGAGATTCCTAATTGTAATCAAGATATTTGGAAAAATAAATTTGTGGATGGTCTTCATAATCTATTTGCTGAAAGAGTTAAGAAAACTCTTAGAAAGGATTCGATTCAATCCATTATGGGTCTTATACTTTTGGCCAAATCATTAGTGTTTGTGTTCAGGAAGGATTAAATCTTTGTAATGAACTCAAATTAAAAAATCAAATTAAAAAAGATAATCTTACGGAAAGAAAACAATTGGGTCAATTTTGTGACCAATTTGGATTAGATAATCCTAATTCTAAAAATTGTTTATCTAAAACTAATAAAAGAGATTTAAAATATAAATCTAATTATAAAAGAAGAAAACATAATTCTTCAAAACAGAAAGAAAAAGATCATGAAAATGATAAAAGTAAAAGAAAATCTTTTAAAAAGAAAAGATATAATCACTACTACACATTTGAGCTTGCACAGCTGTACTTGGACAACCCTTTTTTCAAACAGCTCTCCAAGTAACAACTTGGAGAGCGGTTTTATAAAAAAAAAAAAAACGGTTTAAACCAAGAATAAATCGGTTTCAAACCGCTATTTATTTGCACAAATAATTTACTAACATTTGTCTAAGTAAACACTTGGACAGCGGTTAATAATCATTGTCTTATTATTTATTTTATATATATATATATATATGAACCGAGACCTAGTTCAGACTTCATTTCTTTCTCTCCAATTTCTTCTCCCCAAAATCGCAATAAAAACCTTCAACCAAATCGCCGCCGTTGGGTTTCCATTCAACCAAATCGCCACTGCCGCCATTGACTGCTACCGCGTGGCTTCTCCTTCTCCCTCCCCCAAATCGTCCTCCCTCCCTCCTCTCTCTCCTCCCGCCCCTTGGCTTCTCGTGCCCTCCCGCCTCCCTACTACTGCCGTCGCCATCCATCCCTGGCCCGCCCTCGCCTCCATAACACTTAGTTGGTGCGGTGGAATTATGCAATCTTTAATTTTACTTTTTTTCAAGCTGTAGCTTTATTCATATTATTGCATATTCCGTATTGAACATTATAAATATGATTATATAGTTGAATTGAACAATATTAATATATGAGTAAGTCAATATAACGTGTGTTAAAAAAAATCAAATGAATAGGTCTTAAGGCCTCAACTCAAGTCGTATTTCCATTGAATTTTTCAAGCTTTAGCTTTATTCATATTATATATGTTGCTCTTGTTGTTTTTTGAACTGAACTAATTTTGTTGTTTATAACACTTAGTTAATTTTGTTGCTCTTGTATGAGAGTATGCACAGCTAATACACATGTGTTCATAGTATGTTGCTCTTGTATGAGAGTATGCACAGCTAATACACTTAGTCATTCAAGCCTAGCTAATACACATGTGTTCATATTATAAGAGTATGCTATCAACTGAAATTTTAATTTATAAGTAGATGATGCAGATGTAACTTATAAGTAGATGTATCATGTATACTGCATAGATAGTTCTTATCATGTATGAAACATCCGGTTGTGAATATTATTTGTTTTTTGTTTATTAAATGTTGTTTCTTCTGCTTTACAGGATCATGTCTCGTTTGCCATATCCCGGAGATGATGGAGATTCTGATGGAGATCATGGTGCATATGATGACTTGAGAGAGTGTGACACTGATGCTCCCACCACCACTAGCAGCTCCGGAGAGAAGCGCACTCGGGGTATAGTTACAATGTCATCTATTAAGAGAGCTCGTAGCAAGGGGAAAACACTTCAGGTAATTTTATTACAATTGAACAGTTTGAAATCGATAAATATATTGATTGATCGTTGAACCTAATTAAATACTATGTTATTGCAGTTATCGTTCAATGAGTTTGGACATAATAGGAAAAGAGAGTGAGTCGTTGTCCTTCTACATTGAGTCGCCTTTGTCGAGCGTGATCCCTATCATGCCGCAAATTAACCAACGATCGCGTAACCCCAAACTGACTCCTTTGAAGGAAAGATTATGGGATGAGCTTACGGTATGTTAATTATATATTTATTGAAAGTTGTAGTATGACCCTTAAATTTACTAAATTGTTTTGTTATATGCGTATAGACTACCTTCAGAGGTCTTGACCTCACAAAGAAGAAGCAAATATTGTCGCAAGTCGAGTAATGGCCAAGAATTTCCGGACTTGGTTGAGAAGTAAACACGAGATCCTAAACCGGGTCTTTACTAGGCTAGTTCGCCTCCTGCATATCAGAATAACCCTATGGTGGCTCCATATTGGGAGGAGTTTGTGAGCAGAGCAATGGAGGATGATTTCCATGTAAAATTGATCAATGTCATTTCCTCAATTTCTAATGCCCTAAGTTTTTCAGTGTTTATCATATTTCTATTATCTTTGTAGGATCGAAGCAAAAAAAAAATCGCGTTTAAGCCAAGTCGATGGAGGCGCGATATCGTGGATCCAACAAAGGTTATGCATTTAATAAGAGAAAATATGGTGAGATCAAAATCCTAACTTTTAATTTTTTTTTTTTATATATTCACTTTTAATATATCTAATAAAGGGACACGTTCATCACTATATCGTAGAAAAGAGGAAAGAAGAAAATTTGGAGAGAGTGAGCCTATTGTTACCCGTTTTCGACTTATTTCGACTACCGTAAAGGGTTGAGGCGGGAATATTCACGATCCCAATGCACAACGCATCATCGAAGAAGTGGTAATCTATCCATTAATTTATCTTTCAATTACAAACTATTATTTATAAACAAATAATTAAATAATAATCTTTTGTTTTTGTGATTCAGGAGCGTCTATCTCAGACCATGACGCCTGACGACATTCGCATGATCGACCCTGATGATCTGTTTGGACGGGCTGTGGGTCGCCAGGAGCATCCCGACCGCTTATGGAGTGTCGGATATGGCGTGACGAAGACATCTTTAGCAATGGCACCTGGTCTTGAAGCCATGAATATGATGGGTATACTAACGGAACAGGTTGCCAAGTTGACTAAAGATGTGGAACGTTTGAGGTCTGAGAAAAGATCGAGCCACGGAATGTCGTCGAGTGGAGCAAGCTGTGAACATAGTGTCGCTAATGCTATGTTTTTAGCTAACCCTAGGGACGACTTTATTGAGGCACTTCAAAACGTCTCATAGGTATCAGATATGCATGTCTCACATTTGTTTTAATTAAAGACTAGTGTATCAAAATTTTCTAACTAAATATCTTATTCGAACAGCCAACGACCTTTTGCTACCTGTATCTAGAGAATCCCGATCGGTTGGTGGCCACAGGCTCGTTGCACAGCTCCCATGGAATGATTCATGGTCATCCCATCACTCCTGGTTTCGTGAGGGTCACACTCGATGTACCCGTAATCGGAGAGGAGGATTCAGCGGTGCCAAAACCAATCGATGAAGCCGTCACAGTCGGAACAGCGGTCGGGCACTTCATCGAATGGCCGAGCAACTTGGTCTCTAGCACCATGAGGGTAAAATATTTGTTATTAAAGTTCATTATCTTATTTGTGGTTCTAAATAATATTGTAAATTAATTGTAGAATCTGCCGACCCCACATGAGGCTAAATCGAGGGACTCCACTGCTCTAAGACTTGGTTATCCCATGACTGGAGACTTAGATCACGATGATCATTTACAGTCTAGGGTGCACCGGATGGTATCGTCTAATGCTTTCGATATCGTCATAGTTCCCATGCTTGCTCACTTTCATCAGAATACTTTCCAAGAATTCGTCAGTGAGGAACATGTGCGCGAAGTCTTGAATGACGGGTGGTTGAGTGCAACCACCATAGCCCTTTACCTCAGGTATGTGTTTACTAATTCTCAATATTCACTTTCTGTATAGTTTAATTTTCTTTTTAAATATTAATTAGCGTATATATGTTGGTTAAAGATATTTGGGTGAGCTATATCTCTCCAGAGATAACCGAGCAAGTGGAATGTACTCCTTCGTCTCCCCCCAAGTGTCTTGCATAATGGGTGATAGGGTACAGACCATGGATGGGTTCGTTAATCACATGCTGAATCTAACTGGGAGCGATCATCTCATTTTTTGGCCAACAAATGTGGGGTGAGTGATAAACATTTCGTTAAAATTTGTATTCATGTTTATAATATTTGCACATATATATGCTAAATTTGCAATTAATTTTAATACTCTCAATATAATATAGGAACCATTGGGTCTTTGGTCGCCATACACATGAATACATTAAGTGTGTATTTTATGGACCCACTTCGTGATGGAGTTTATTCTAATCGCATACGATCTCGTTTCATATATGGAAGCGTAAGTTCATTTTTAATATTCTATACAATGATTTGTTTTACTTTTAAAATTATGCATATTTAATCTATTTTTATATTTTAATTATAATAATAATAATGCGATGACGATGTATCGGAGTCGCCTTCAGAGTCAGGGCTCAAGATCCAGGTTAAATAAAGTGAACTGGATTAACATTAAGGTAAATTTAATTTAGTAAATTATCAAACTAATTAATAGAAAGAAATCATAATTGTAATACGTTATTATATTGTTAATCAACAGGTTCCGAGGCAACGAGATAATGACCATTGTGGACATTTTGTTTGTTGCTTTATAGAAGATATAATCTGCGCTTCTATAACGAACATTTCTCCCAATGTAAGTCAATTATTGATTTATTTAAATTATTATTGATTGAATAAAAATTCATATTATATTGAATGATTCGTTGTTTGCAGTTTGTCTATGAACGTGAGCTCAAGTCTTACTCTAAGAAAAGACTGGAGAAATGGAAAAACGATTGGACGGGGTACCTTTACAATCGTTTCTTATATTCATACGATCAATATTGAGAGAATGTTGTTTGAAATATTGGTAGCATGTAATTAAATTATATATTTGTGATGATATATATTTCATGTGTTTTGGTGTATTAATTGGACATATGTTTATGATTGTATGTTTATATATTTCGATGTTTTGGTATATTTATGTGGTTTATGGTTTTATTATAGGATTTTTTGTTTATGTTATATGGTATTGGACGTATATATAAGTTTTATTATATGGTATTGGACGTATATAGTTTTATTATAGGATTTTTAAAATGTAAATTAATAATTAAAAAGATATTGGGCGGGTTTTCAATCATTTGTCTATGTAAAATAAAAAAAAATAATAAAAAAATATATCATCTTGGATACGGTTATCAACCGTTGTCCAAGCTTAAACTTTCAAAGCGGTTAAAAAAACATTTGTCCAAGTCTTTTTCTTGACAAACGGTTTTTTATCATCTGTCCAAGCTTGGACAGCTGATGCTTGGAGAGCGGTTATAACTGCTCTCCAAGGTCATTTTTCACAGCTGTCCAAGCCCAAATGTGTATTAGTGAATACAATTATTTGTAAAAAATGTAATAGGCCTTGTCATTATGCAAATCAGTGTTATGCAAAAGACAAGATTAAAAATCTTGATATTAATGAAGAGCTAAAAGAAACTCTTTTTAAAATTATTATGAGTCCTAATACTGATTCAGAATCAGAAAAATCTTATAATGACTGTTCTTCTGTCGAATCCTCTTCGGATGAAGAAAATTTTGTTAAATCTGATAAAGAAAAGTGCAATGAATGTGTACTTGGAAAACCTTGTCTTAATTGTATCAGTAATACTGATAATACTAATAATATTGATAATGGGTTTTATAAACTCATGAGTCAATTTCAAGATATGAATATTAGTGTCTTGACTAATAATAATATTTTAGAATTTCTTAAACATATAAAAGATTCTAGTTTAAGAGATAAAATCATTGAACAATTTCATGATTCTTCTAAAAATGAAGACAATAATAAGACTAGTCTTTCTAATAAGATTGATGGTAATTATTATAATATGGGTGAATTAGAAAGACTTATTCGCCTAAAAAATATAAAAAATAATCCAGTAACTATAAATGATTTAGTTCATGAGATTAATAATCTCAAAACTGATGTCAAGATTCTTCAAAAACAGAATACAGATCTTTCTGTTCGTCTTTCTTTTATTGAGAAAGGTAAGGAAAAAATTGAAGATGGTGACACTAGCTATAATACTCTTTCACAATACTTAGATATTGATGAAAATGTTAATATTGAGAAAAATCATTTATCTACCATTAATATGATTATATCACAGAAATGATATACTAAGATTTCTCTTCTTATAAATAATTCTTATAAGAAAGATTTTATTGCTATGATCGATAGTGGTGCTGATTTAAGTGTCTTACAGTTAGGAATAATTCCTACTAAGTTTTTTGAAAAAACTACTCATTCACTTTCTCATGCAGGTGGAGGATCTTTAAAGATTAATTATAAGCTTAAAAATACTTATGTTTGTGTAGATGGTTGTTGTATTTCTAACGACTTTCTTATTACTGAAGACATCACTAGTCAAATGATTATTGGTCTTCCTTTTCTATGTAAAATATATCCTCTTACATTTGTTGGTGAAAAAGGTATTACAGGTACTTATAATGGTAAACCTATTACTTTCAATATATATATATATATATATATATACTACAGTAAATAATGCTGCCCCTTCAAACATTTTATTTATCTTTCTAAAAAAGACTTTTTAACCCAAAATAATTGAGGGTCCGATTGGTATAACTAGGGAATGGTAATTGATATCATTGAGGGGTCAATCATTAAGAGTTATTGATTGTATTGTTATTGCTTGGTTAGAATATGAACAATGAGTATCATGTGAGGTGGTTGAGTGAGTGAGTGAGTGTAATCAATTGCTTACTTCTATTCTCATTACTTGTGTATCAAAACTACCAAACATCATTAATAGAAGTGATTTTCATTACCCACTTCCATTACCCCTAAACAAACGGGCCCTAATATTTTACATTAATTTTAAAAAATTAAATATCAATTTCATATTCCAATCCTTCTACTTGCTTTTAGTGATAATATGCATAGGTATATAAATAAATACAATAATAAAATGGTCGCATTATATATATATATATATATGTATTATTATTAAATTTTTTTATTTTTTTATTTTGTGTACATGTAGCATTTTTAAATAATAAATAAATAAATAAATAAAATTGGTGGGAGGAATTAGGGCGTGTTTTGAAACACTTAAAACAGCTTCCAGAAGCATTTATTTTCAAAGTTCTCTCTCACAGCTTTTAAAAATAAGTACTTTTGGAAGCTGTTTTAAGTGTTTCAAAACACAACCTTTATATAACTTCTGATTGCAGTATTGAGAAGCCGTGCGCAAGCGTGTTTGGATAAACGAACTCTTGAAAGGTTACGTGAGATCAGGTGAGATCATTTTCTATTTAGATTATATAAAAAATGGGTGGTTCCACTCAGCAAATCAAACTCTGAACGCAATTCCTTGTTTTTATATGCATATTTTATTAATTTTAGGTCTTTGCATCTGGTCCAATATTTACATGAGGCCAGATCATTACTACATTGATAGTAATATTTATTTTGTTTAATAAAAATTAATTTTCTATTTTTGCAAAGTTTCAGTGTAATAAATTACAAGTTTCAGGATAACAATTTAGGAATGAGATTTCTTATTCCATAATTGGTGTTCCACTTTGTATTTCATAATATGAATGAATGACACGTGGAATAATAAAAATTATGCAACGGACCACCATACCCTGGGTCCATGTGTTAAAGATTCAAAAGGAATGAAACACCAATGAAATACGAAAAGTAGAACAGGGGAATCGAACCGAACAATTTTCAAAATTTTAAAATGTATTACGGTGTGCACAGTGCACCTGGTGCATAGGAGACCCACATTTTATTTTTTGATCGCATATTATAGTCCGACAAAAACTCATGTGAACCCGAGTTCACCATGAACTCGATTTTTTAGTATCACTGTTATGTACAAAAACTCTCACGGTTATGCACAAAAAATCTCACTCACTAAACACATCCTGTTTCTTTCCTATTATATCCTTCCTCCCTTAGAATAAAAAAAAATAACACTTTCCTACATTTTCCTCTTCTCATCAACATTCTTCCCATAAAAAAAATATATCATTTTGATTCTTTCTTATTGTTTAATTTTAATCGGAAATAGAAAAAAATTCTTAAAAAAATATATAACATCTGAAATTTATTATAGTAAATCAACTAAATCTATATTTAAGAGATGAAAGAGAGTAAATTTTTTACGAGTCATTGAAATTAAGTATGACGAAAATGGAATGAGATCATCTGTTTCATAATTGGCGTTCCATCAAATTTATATTTCATAATATGGATGAATAAGTACACGTGAAATAATAATAAATATTCGACGAACATCATATTTTGGATCCATGTTTAATCGGCAAAAGTGATGACAATGTCACAATACACACGCTCACATATAAATTTTTGCGTTAATTCAAAATGCCATAAAAAAAATATCTATCCTCCCTCCTTATCTCTCTCTTTAAATGCTGCTAGCCTCAAAAGCTGCAGCATCCATAATCAAAACATTGCTTCTCCATTTCTCCTCTTAATCTATCACAAAAATCTCACTCACATAATATCACTTCATATTCTTTTATATCCCAAAAAAGATAATATCATTTATTCTAATCACCCATGGACACAAGCCGAGAGAAAATCATCAGAAGCGCCGGTAATTGGGAGGCGTACAGCATGGCAATGGAACCGCACGCACCCGATCACGATCCGCACTGGCCGTACTACCTCCCGTTCCAGAGCCACGTGGAGGCCTTCGATTCGCCACAACTAGCCGTAATTCCAGATAATCAAACCGGAGTTGACGACGAAGAAGAAGAGCTGGGAGCAATGAAGGAGATGATGTTCAAGATCGCGGCAATGCAGCCGGTCGACATCGACCCGACCACCGTGCGGAAGCCCCGCCGCAAAAACGTGCGCATCAGCAACGATCCGCAAAGCGTCACCGCCCGCCACCGCCGCGAGAGGATCAGCGAGAAGATACGCGTGCTGCAGAGGCTTGTACCCGGAGGTACAAAGCTTGATACGGCCTCCATGTTGGATGAGGCCGTGCGTTATGTGAAGTTCTTGAAACGACAGATCAAAATACTTCAGGAGAACCACCACCACCAACAGCAGCAACCGCCCGTCGCCGGTGCCGTCGTGCATGATTGCGCGGCGGTGGCGGGGGACGTCGCGGTTGTTTGGGGTGAATGATAATGAAATTGGTGATGAGTTTTAGCAATGGGTTTGATTGTTTGGTTTAATTCCAGATAAAATCACGATCTTCTCGGAAATTTCAATTTAATCTAGATTTTTTAATTTTAGTAAGTAAAATCTCTAAAGTTTTTTTGCAAATCGAACCAACAAGCAGTTTTGCACTGTTCAGAAATGATGTGTAAGTATATTTGGAATTATTCGAATGGTAACGAATAACTACTCGTCATTTTTGGGCAAGAGTGAATTTAGCACTTTGTGGTTTAATTGCAGATAAAATCATCTTTCAATCTAATCTAAATTTTCGAATCTTAGCAAATAAAATTTCAAATCGAATTCCAGCGAGCAATTTTGCTCTTACCCAAAAATGATGTGTAATATGTTTAGATTAAATATTTAGATGGCAACGAATAACTAATCGTCATTTTCGAGAATGATCGAATCTGACAATCTGTTCGAATTGCAAAAAATAATTTAATTGAGGTTTGTTTTATATTAAAATTAAAAAAATTTAGACTAGATTGTAATTTGCTAAAATATTGTAATTTTATTTGCAATTAATTAAGTTGTTAATTAATCACTAGTATTGATTATATTCAATTTGTACGTGTGAGTATATATATATTAATGGTGAATGATGAAAAAGAAGTCAAATTGCAGAGGTGTGTATGTCCATGTGATGATAAGAAAAAAGGTTTGTTAGGATTTGGTTGACTAAAAGCCTCGGAATAATCACAAAACGGTTAGCTATCCACACTTTTTTCATATTCTATGTCTCTCTCTATAATACTTATATCAATGAAGCCTTTGGCATTCTGAAAAGTTCCCTAGGCCGTACATGGAATTACAAACCATAATTAATTAGATATCCTCACTTTCTCTCTCACCCATACCAATGAGTAGTGTGCGTGTGCAGGGTTGTGGAAGAAGATGGAATGATACAACCGCAGAGCACATATACCATATACATACACTTCTATTATATATATAGGCTATGTTTTTTAAGAATCAAGTGCATCATACACGTGTGGTGTATTTTAAAAATATATAACGTGTTTACATTGAAACGTATAATTTGTTTACGTTAAAACGTGCAATTTATTTCACTAACATTAATTACACGTTTCAATGTGAATAAATTATATGTTTCAAAAATACACTATAAAGTGCATGGTGCACAGGAGACTCACTCATGTATAGGTTAGGTCTTATACGCACTAGGTGTATCACACACTCTGTGGTGTATTTTAGAAACAAACAATCTATTTACACTGAAACATGCAATTTATTTCATGAACATTGATTACACGTTTGAATGTGAACAAGTTGTACATTTCAAGAATACACTATAAGGTGCATGGTGCACAGGAGACTCACTCATATAGGTTAAGTCTTGTATGCATCGGGTGAACCAAACATTCCGTGGTGTATTTAAAAAACATACAATTTATTTACATTGAAACGTGCAATTTGTTTACACTAAAACGTGAAATTATTTTCACGGACACTTATTACACATTTTAATATGAACAAATTGTATGTTTTAAGAATACATTATAAATTGTATGGTGCGGGAGTCACTCATACATAATTAATTATGGTTTTTGCAGGAGCAGATGTCACCTTTACTGCAAATACACAGAATAAACCCTACTACTGGCAAAAAAATTTAAAGATTTTCCTCACTGACATTAATCCTTACCTTTAATTTGTTCCTCGAGGCACACTTTCATGAGACGGACTCACAGTGAGACGGACATAATTTGGACATTAGGTATTAACACTTTAGAGGGGTTGAGTGTTGATTTGTGCTAGATTGTACCTGGTCTGTCTCATGTATTAGATGTATTAGTATAATTTTTTGTCAAATATTTATCTATGCACGTGGGTGCTTGTGTATTTCTAATGCGTGCATCTCCCCCTCAATCCATTCATTTGAGAATTGCAGAACCTAAGTTTTACAAGTCTACAAAATATTACTGATTGTAGTCTTTGTAGATTAACGTAAATCCGACATGCTAAATTACAATCTAAATCATGTGGGTCATACTTGAAAGTATATTTTTTATAAAATAGAAATCGCCCGCGTTAAATCAAGGCTATGAAACCAATGCAACCAGTGTAAATAATGTTGAATTAATCACAGTTTTAGGTTCCATTTGGATGGGTGAATTTGAAATTCATGAATTTCACACACAAATCACCACTCTTCAATAGATTTACAAATACTTAGATTTGAGTAGCTAGTTAAAAATGAATGAATTTCAAATCCTTATCAAAACCTAGTCATTTGAAATCTCATCCTCTCTACCCCCTTCACTCTCTTCCTATCTCTCACATCTCCACTACAAAAAGCGTTCGTTTTAACAACGGTTTTTAGCGACGGTTTACCTTTTTGTCGCTACTAGCGACGGGTAGGGTCAAACGGTCAAACTTATCAAGTTTAGCGACGGTTGAATGAACCGCCGCAATTAGCGGCGGATTTTTGTCCGGGTCAAACCGAGTAGTTTAACGACGGCTCAAATCGTCGCTAAAGACCCGCACAGAGCACAAAGCACCCCGACACTTGGCCCACCGTCCAGACCGACTTTAGCGACGGTTCCTAACCGTCGCTATTAGCGATGATCATTAAAAAACCGTCGCTAAATTTCAATTATATATACATCGGCCGTAGCATTCTGCAATGGTTTTTCCGCAAATAGAAAGCTCCTCCGCCACCGTCGTCCGTCGTCGCCATCTTGAGCGTTCGGTGCACGTGAAAAGCTTCGTATTGTCACGTTCTTCTATTTGACGGTAATTTTTCTAAGTTTTTACCATTTATTTTTTCGTTTTATGTACATACATGTGTATATATGTATTATACGTACATTTAGTGACAGACCCAGACATTTCACTGAGGGGGGCCTAATTTATAACATAGTGTAGCTAAATGTACTTTTGAAATTTTATATATTTTCGAAAATTATTTAGACTAAACATCTTTATATTAACAGAGTCGAATACATTTATATGTATATTTAAAATGTGAATTATACATATTCTTTCTCTATTTTGCTACCCCTTTCTCACCTAAAGATCAACATTTTGTTTATAGAGTGTTGATTTTTACTAGTATTAATAATAGTGGTGTACAGTGAATATGATGCACATAATACTTTGTCTAAGAAGACAAACACTCGTATGAGACAGTTTTACACATGAGATATGGTACAACCTAACACAAATAATACTCATTCTTCCAAAATATTAAAGTGTTAATACACAATTTATGTTATGTCTTACTATGAGACCGTCTCATGCAGGTGTGTCTTAATTATAAATATATATATATAAGAAGTTCAAGTGGGGCCAGGGGGTCCAGTGACCCCCTTGGCCCAAGGTAGGTCCTTTATGTTATGTTAGATTAGTCAATGTTATGTTAGATTAATCAATGCCAATGTTTAGGAATATATATTTTTAGGAATTTTGTAATTTATGTTAGATTAGTTAATGTTATGTTAGATTGATCAATGTTATGCTAGATTAGTCATTGTTAATTTAGAAATATATATGTTTAATTAGGAATTTTGTAATTTATGTTAAATTATATAATTTATTTCATTAATTGCATACGTTCATTATCTAATATATGTTAGATTGGACATGCAAATAACCATTTATTAAAAATAAAAGAAAAATGGGTGGGCCCAAAAATGACTCGTACAAGAGAGAAAAAATGTCTATGGCCCTAAAGTGACCAATAAACCAAAATAGAGACTAACAACGATCTGCCCAAGACTCTAACAAGTGCATTTTACGTAGGGGCTCATCATCAATGTTGAAGGCAACATTTGAATGATATTTGGCGATGGCCACCGCCTCAGAAATCGAAGGAATAGTAGTTGATCGTGTACGAGTGTTGTATCTGGGAACAAGTGCAATAGGCTTCTATTTTGTTCCACCACTAGGTCTCCCAGTCTTCTTTGTCTTCTTTAGCATTGGGGATTTCCCGTCCGATGGATCCAAAGGATCATTCGGAAAGTCTTTCAATTTTGCATTTGATTCTGAAGCTGTAGTTCCATCCCCCACATGTGGTATGGTGAATGAACTAGAGGTAGCAGGTGGGGGGGGGGGGGGTTAGAATTGTTAAAATGTTGGAATTTAAAGGCACGCAAACACGTAATACATGCGCAGTGGAATTAAACAGTTCACCAACAACGAACATATAATTGCATAAACAATTACAATAATCATAACAAGAAATCTTACAGTAACTCGAGAGCAGATTTCTCAACTACGGTATCCACGTAATCCCCAATCACGGACTTGCACGTATTTGCCAACGTTGAATCCCGAGATGAATTTGCTAGGAAATTCTAACTCTAGATCTTATGGAGAGAATAATGAATTAACATTTTTTTTGTGAATTCCCAAGAGCTCATATATATATGGAGAGGTCCAGCTTAAATCTTAAGCTAACCTGATTAGGAAATAAAATCCATAATCTTATAAATTAAATCCGATTGATTTAATTCACATATATAAAATCTCTACGGATTTAATTCTGATGTATATCAAATCTCTACGGATTTGATTCCATATATATTCCTATAATAATATTCCATATATTATTATTGGGAATCCTATTTAATTAAATTCAATTTATTTAAACATTAATAATAATTAATTCCAAATTAATCTATTATTAATTAAATCTCCATAAATTAAATATTAAATCCAATTTAACATTTAATCAACCAACTATAATCCGTAAAAGGGAACTAATTGTTGTGTGACCCATAGACCCTCATATATCGAGCAATTAGTTAAACTAACGGTCTTAATTGAACCATAGACAATAAATCAGACATTCTCAATATATTAGGTACGTTGCGAGAAATGTGTCACTACCTGTAACTGAAACATGGGCTATTACGATTTCCTCTTTCATTCGCGAATACTCGATTAAGTCGTGAACATGATGAAGTGTCTATTCAAATAACTTAATCATATTATCTCTAATCACTAATTGATCATGTATGTCACACTTAGCCACAAAGTCTAAGTTGACGTGCATCGGCCGATGACTTAGATCCAATTATGATGACAAGATGAGTATTCTCTCTAAATCCACTTTGAGGAATGAATCCTATTCTTGGCTCAACTACCACGCACATGCATTTCGTGATGAACCCAATCCAGTCATATCTACCCATGGAAGGGTGCAAGCGTCGGTCATGGTCAAAGTTCATCACTCCACACATGTCGTGCTTATTGACCTCAAGTCAAAGGAGTATCACATCGCTCCTACTAACCGAGACACCCGTAGATACATATTGTTGACTTACATCAAAAAATTCTCGGATGGGTATACCAATACCTCCAAGGTATTTGTGCATCCATCATGAGATACCTAGTATCTCGTAGTAAGTGAGATCTTACTACATTCTCTAAGAGTATGATGCAGATCGCACACCAATCTCAATTGCATCATCAATATCCCATTCTTGATAATCCTTGATCGGGGCCATTTGAGAATCATGTTTAAGTCATCTGAGTTCTCACAACATCGATGACAGCAATGACTCATGGGAACACTTTCCACAATGCAACAAATATATGTTGCGAGTAATAGAAAGAACTAGATGACAATCATTAAGTTCTAATCTAAAACCAAAGGGTAAGTCTAACACATAAGTCCCCACACGTTCAGTAGCAACTCTTGCTCCGTTTCCACGTGTAAGACGACTTTACACGCCCTAACTGCCGTAAGACACATGACCCCCTTCACATTTTTACAAATGTGTGAGCCACATCCGGTATCTAATACCAAACAATTAGCGCTATTAGTGGACATGCTTATCTTAATAACAAACATACATGTTCTAGTGCCAGAAGAACCCAATGCCTTCTTTTCAGCAAACAGAACTTTACTGTCCTTCTTCCGGTGCCCTCTTCTACTTACAGTAGAGGCACACATCCTTTTCTACCCACTCCTTCTTTTGAACACCATCTTAGTGATAGTGAACTCAAAAGTCTTGAGCACCTTGTGAAGTTTAGGCATGGTCGCATCCGTCTTATTCATATTGTAGTTCATAATGAAGCTAGAATATGAATCCGGGAGTGACTGGAGAATAGCATAAATGAAAACGTTGGTCTTTTAGCTTAATGTCTAAATTACCAAGTTTCTCAATTAGGCCTATCATTATTAGCACATGAGGTGAAATCTTCTCTTCTTTAGCTAACCAGCATCTGAACAGATCTCTCATTCATCATAAATCTCATAATGATCAGATTTAGAATCAAAGAGATCCTTCAGATGCTTGAGCATCTAGAAGGGACCCATTTTCTCAAGTTGCCTATGTATATCGGGAGTCATGTCGAGCAACATCACACACATAGCCTGGGAAACATCCTCTTGATGCTTCTTCTGAGCTGCTACGTCAAATGTGGCTGCCTCAGGGAACCAGATTCGGGGTAACCTGGATTGACGTGTCCAACACGTACTCAATCTTTTTTTGCCTTAGCACCAAACACATGTTTCGGTGCCAGTCCAGAAAATTTGACCTAGCCAATTTGTTTATTTCCAAAACACATCTCAATAACAGTTATACATTTCAACTAACCAAGAAAAATAAATAAAACAGGAATTAAACACATAATTCTTATGATCAATATTCAGCAATCAAAATAAACATGGCCTTTCTTTTGTGTTTATTTTGTCTCCATTATTTTCACATATTCAACGACCTCATCGGAAGAGTACGAATTTGTATCAAATATATAAATTGTAATGGGCTAGGATCTACATTACTACTACCATAATCTCAGTGAGGGCTGACCATTATAATAACATAACTGGTAGGTCTCCAAACCAATTGCCAAAATGCAATTCCTAGTTTATCGAACCTAGTTCGATTGATGTCCCTTAACTTTTGTTCCCCTCGAGGGCTAGCGAAACAAAATTAAGTTGGTTTACAACCATCAAACGACGACATTACATGTCCCTATAAAAGTCCCGTTAGATGTAGATCCGAGCAAAAGACGAGGGTCTTAAATAGTCATTGGAACGAAATCTCCAGTTTACTTTTAATTTTGATGGAAGACATCGTTCCAATTTAATGAAAAACCATATTTTAGTGATGAACTTTTTAAATGCGGAGTATTAATTGCTTAAATGAGATCCAACAAGTTAACTACATCATATTTAAGCAATTACATGGGCGCCGCCTACCCAAACATGATTTACACGGTCCGATAACTATTGGGCGCCTCCTATCCAAACAATTATAAACGCGGACTTTAAATAAAAATGTAAATATCAATTCACATAAACAGTTATACAAGTGGGGAACAACTAATCAATTTCTCATGCTTTATTACAAAATTTTAATTTGCATATATAAAGCATTCAATAAATATTTAGTATCTAAATCAAATAACCATGCAAAATATTTTTTCGTAAACTAACACGTATATCAAATAAACGTGAAATCAATTAAGTTTTCGAGAAAAATAGAGCTGAAATTAGAAATATCAACAAGCTCTAAACTTTCAGTCATTTCTAAAAAACCCTTTAAAATATATGTGCCCAAAAAAATTAATTTTATCATATTTCCAAAATTCTAGTCCAACCTAGAATTTCCTTTATGAAAATATTATTAATAGAATATAATTTAAATTCAGATTTGACAAAACCATCAGCCAAACATGGCCTGGAAATTTTTTTCAGAATTTAAAATACAGGGCCTTATTTGCAATTTACTTAATATTTGCAAGTTAGGGCCTGGTGAGAATCAAATTCTCGACCAAGGCCCCTAGTCCATCTCTAACAGGACACGCACGAAACCGGCTATTTTTTTTTTCAATACAGCCGACGTCGGTCGCCGCTTCGAAGCCCTTCAGCGGATACCCGCCGCATCGGACGACCACAGCGTGTCGTCGCCGGAGTCCAGCACCCTCGATATAGTCGCGACAAATCAACCCCGAAAGCACACGAATCGGAGCGACCTGCTAGCAGCCGCGACGGATCGCCGCCGCTCCTAAGTAGCCACGGCGAATCCCTGGCCGAGATCAACGGCGGCTCCAAGCCGGTCGTTGAAATCCGCCGCACTGACTATGGAGCGACGTCCGAGACATCCGAAATTTCAGATCGACGTTGCCCCATGGAGACGGCGATGAGCGCGACTTCAGGATGATACAGAGAGTGGTGGTTCCGAAAAGTTTCAGTAGATCACAATGTTACCATTAATCAAAGATGAAAAACAGTACCAGTTATAAAAACCCCCAGATAGGTTGTTTTATTAATTAAATCCGTAATTGATTAAACCAAATCAATAATATATTTGGGCAAATGAAATCGCAATTCAAGCAAATCAATCCCACGAAAACAATTAATAATGTTATACAATCAAAAATTTCGAGCCAAGCTATTTTCCAACTACGAAATTATATCAAGAATACGAGCTCTGATACAACTGTTGGAATTTAGAGACACGTAAACACGTAATATATGCGCAACAGAAATAAACAGTTCACTAACAACGAACAATTAATTGCATAATTGAATACGAGTAAACGTAAATAAATTTTTTACAGCAATTCGTACCGGATTTCTCAACTATGATATCCACGAAACAACCGTTTACTAACTATGGTATTCACGTAACAATCGTTTACTAACTGCATTGCAGATCTGTCGTTGAATCCTTCGAGATGAATTTCACAGAAAATTTAATTTAAAGATTTTATGGAGAAAATATGAAGTCTCATATTATGAATTCCCAAGAACTCATATACACAGGGAAGACCCAACTTAAATCTTAAGCTAATCTGATTAGGAAATAAAATTTCTAATCTTGTAAATTAAATCTCATATACAAAAATATCTACGGATTTGATTTTCATGTATATCAAATCTCTACGGATTTGATTCCATACATATCAAATCCCATAATAATATTCCATATATTATTATTGGGAATCCTATTTAATTAAATCTAATTTAGGCGCGATTTTAATTATTTGTTTTAGATATATGTTATGATTTAGTAATATATTTTTTATTAATTAATGTAGATGAGTACTGGTCGAGGCTATGACAGTGGCAGTGGCAGTGGTCGTGGTGGCGGTGGTGATGATATTAGTGTTAGTGTTCTAGAGACAATCCATTGTAAGGACATAATACTCTATGATATTCAGTTTGGTTTAATATTATAGTTCATTTAATATTAATGTATGACGATACACTTGTTTGAATATTATGTTTGATTGTTTGCATTTATTCATGCAAGTGTTCCCATGAGTCATTGCTGTAATTGAGGTTGTGAGAACTCAGATGACTTAAGCATGATTCTCAAATGGGCCCGATCAAGGATCATCAAGAATGAGATATTGATGATGCAATTGAGATTGATGTGCGATCTGCATCATACTTTTAGAGAGTGTAGTAAGATTTCTCTTACTACGAGATACTAGGTATCTCATGATGGATGCACAAATACCTTGGAGGGTATTGGTATACCCATTTGAGAAACCGTTTGATGTAAGTCCACAATATATGTCTACGGGTGTCTCGGTTAGTGGGAGCGATGCGATACTCATTTGACTTGAGGTCAATACGCACAACATGTGTGGAGTGATGAACTTTGACCATGACCGACGCTTGCACCCTTCCATGGGTAGATATGACTTGGATTGGGTTCATCACGAAATGCATGTGCGTGGTAGTTGAGCCAAGAATATGATTCATTCCTCAATGTAGATTTAGAGAGAATATTCGTCTTCTCATCATAATTGGATCTAAGTCATCGGCCGATGCACGTCAACTTAGACTTTGTGGCTAAGTGTGACATACATGATCAATTAGTGATTAGAGATAATATGATTAAGTTATTTGAATAGACACTTCATCATGTTCAAGACTTAATCGAGTATTCACAAATGAAAGGAGAAAATCGTAATAGCCCATGTTTCAGTTACAGGTAGTTGCACGTTTCTCGCAATGTACCTCATATATTGAGAATGTCTGATTTATTGTCTATGGTTCAATTAAGACCGTTAGTTTGACTAATTGCTCGATATATGGGGGCCTATGAGTCACACAACAAGTAGTTTCCTTTTACGGATTATAGTTGGTTGATTAAATGTTAAAGTGGATTTAATATTTAATTTATGGAAAATTAATTAATAATAGATTTATTTGGAATTAATTATTATTAATATTTAATTAAATTTGATTTAATTAAATAGGATTCCCAATAATAATTTATGAAATATTATTATAGGATTTAATATATATGAAATCAAATCCGTAGAGATTTGATATATATGAGAATTAAATCCGTAGAGATTTTATACATGAGAATTAAATCAATGAGATTTAATTTATAAGATTAGAGATTTTATTTCCTAATCAGGTTAACTTAAGATTTAAGCTGGACCTCTCCCTATATATATGAGCTCTTGGGAATTCATAAAAAAAACGTTAATTCATTATTCTCTACATAAGATCTAGAGTTAGAATTTTCCTAGCAAATTCATCTCGAGATTCAACGTTGGCAAATCCGTGCAAGTCCGTGATTGGGGATTATGTGGATACCGTAGTTGAGAAATCTGCTCTCGAGTTACTGTAAGATTTCTTGTTATGATTATTGTAATCGTTTATGCAATTATAGTTTCGTTGTTGGTGAACTATTTAATTCCACTGGGCATGTATTACGTGTTTACGTGCCTCTAAATTCCAACAGTGGTATCAGAGCTTCAGACTCTTGTTTTTATTGCATAATTAAAATTGGTTTTGAATTGAATTAATTTTTTTTTCCATTCAAAACTGGGGCACAGTCTTTTTGTTTGATAAAAAGGAGTCGCACCCCTTATTTTGTTTGTGATGGGTCGTCTTCTTCACCCGCAAACCCCCAAATTGGTTTTAGGGTTTTCTCTAGGAGAAACCCGCTGCTACAATCTCTCGTTCTCACGGCCGGCGACGCTGCGCTGCATCGCTAGAGGCCTGCGCTAGGCGTCGTGGCCTCGCGATGCGTGCGGGAGTTCGCGGCTTGACCCGTGCGACTTCGCCGTCATCGATTTCATTTCTCCACCTCTATTCTTCATTTATTTTCTCGGCGGTGCGCCCCTAGACGCGAGTCGAGGCAGTGCGCCACCGAAATAGACACGAATCAATGGCGACGCACCGCCGATTCGTTCGTCTTCTTCGCGTTTGGTTTGGAACCAGTTTGCAGGGGTCGTGGCTTCGCGCGTAACCCCTCGATTTACGGTGGCGAGTCGCCCGCGCGTGTTGAGCGGCGACGGGGACTCGCGTCGGACCTCGATTCGTGCGACGCGTTTTCTATTCTGGTTTCTGGTTTCCGATTCAGTTTTCTGGTTTTGGTTTCTGGTTTTTGGGTTCACTGGTTTGCGTCTTATGGTATTGATGCTCGTTTCAATTTCGTGTGTTTTCAATCTCGTTTGCTTCTGGAATTCGACGTTTCTGGGATTCGTCATTTTTTGGGTTTGCACGCTACTGGTTTCATTCGTTTGGCTCTTGTTCGTACACTGCTTTCGTTCTTCAATTGGATTGAATGATGAATCGTGACCAATTTGACTATTCAAATGATTAATTGGATTATTCCTAATGAACTGAGGTTGAATTGTTAGTATCGGTTGTCCGGATTGACGGATGGTTTCTGAGCAGTGATGAGGGAGGAACCGTTTTGCAAATTGGATTTCTAACGGACCCCTCCGTGCAAGTTTCAGAAATTGCACTTGAGCCCCCTAACAAACAATTAAAATATGTTTTAAAATGTAATAAGATTAATTTTAAAATCAGTAATAAAAGTTGGACTTTTATTAATAATTAATTGGATTAATTATTGACCTTTAACAATCTTTTAAAACTTGAGTATAGAAATTGGATTTCTCGATATTTCGTTTAAAAGGAATTGTTAATCCCACTCGTTATTTAAATTAATTTCGCTTTTATAGTCCGCATTATAATTGTTTGGGTAGGCGGCGCGTAATAATTGTCGGATCATATTAATTGTTTGGGTAGACGACGCCCATGTAAGTGTTAGTCTTTATAATGTCATGTTTGGGTAGGTGACGCCCAATAAGTGCTCAAATGTGATGTAGATTAACATGTTGGATTTTGATTAAGCAATTAATACCCCGCCTTTAAAACGTTCCTCACTAAAATATGGTTTTCTCATTAATTTGATAAGATGTCTCCCATCAAAGTTAAAAGTAAATCGGGGATTTCGTTCCAACGAGTATTTAAAACCAAAGTCTTTTGCTCGGATCTACATTCAACGGGACTTTTATAGGAACACGTAGTGTCGCCACTTGATGGTTGTAAACCAACTTAACTTTGTTTCACCAGCCAAAGCAGGGAAACGAAAGTTAAGGGACATCTGATTGAACTAGGTTCAATCAACTAGGAATTGCAGTGTTGTAATTGGTTTAAAGACCTACCAGTTTTATTATTACAGTAATCAGCCAAAGCAGATATTGTAATAATAAGAATGTGGATCCTAGTCCATTACAATTTATATTTGATATAAATTTGTACTCTTCCGATGAGGTCGTTGAGTATGTGAAAATAATGGAGACAAAATAAATATAAAAGAAAGGCCCTGTTTATTTTGATTGCTGAATATTGATCATAGGAATTATGTGTTTAATTCCCTTTTTATTTTATTTCTCTTGGTTAGTTGAAATGTATAACTTTTATTGAGACGTGTTTTGGAAACAAACAAATTGGCTAGACCAAATTTTCTGGACTGACACCTAAACGTGTGTTTGGTGCTAAGGCAAGAAAAGATTGAGTACGTGTTGGACACGCCAATCCCTGATACCCCTGCAGCTGGTTCCTTGAGATAGCTACGTTTGACGTAGTAGCTCAGAAGAAGCATCAAAAGGATGCTTCCCAGACGCAGTGTGTGATGTTGCTCGACATGACTCCCGAATTGCTTAAGACAACATTAGAAAATGGGTCCTTTCGAGATGCTCAAGCATCTGAAGGATCTCTTTGATTTTGAATCTTATTATGAGATTTATGAAGTGATGAGAGATCTGTTTAGATGCCGGTGAGCTAAAGAATGAAAGATTTCACCTCATGTGCTAATGATGATAGACCTAATTGAGAAACTTGGTAATTTAGGCATTGAGCTAAAAGACCAACATTTTTATTTATGTTATCCTCCAGTCGCTCCCAGATTCATATTTTAACTTCATTGTGAACTACAATATGAATAAGATGGATGCGATCATGCCTGAACTTCATGACATGCTCAGGACTTTTGAGTTCACTATCACTGAGATGGTGTTAAAAAAAAAGCGGTATACAAGGATGTGTGCCTCTACTGTAAGCAAAAGAGTGCACTGGAAGAAGGACTATAAGGTTCTGGTTGCTAATAGGAAGACACTGGGTGCTTCTGGGACTAGAACATGTATATTTGTTATTAAGATAAAAATGTCCACAAATAATGCTAACTGTTGGGTATTAGATACCGGATGTGGCTCACACATTTGTACGAATATGAAGGGGCTCATGTGTCTTAGGGCAGTTAGAGCAGGTGAAGTCGTCTTACACGTGGAAGCTAAGCAAGAGTTGCTACTGAACGTGTGGGGACTTAGACATACCCTCTGGTTTTAGATTAGAACAAAATAATTGTTATTTTGCTCCTTCTATTACCCGCAACATTATTTACGTTCCTATGTTAGACATTGAGGGATTTTTCCTTCCATTTTGCAAATAATAATTGTTATTTACGCTTAATGGTTTATGGGAATGCCCCTTTGTTGAATGATTTATAATTGTTGCATTGTGGATACGATGTTCTTAATATACGAAATAAAAGACTCAAACTTAGTAATCATGAAAACCCGACTTACTTGTGGTATTGTAGACTTGGTCATGCAAACGAGAAAAGAATTGCAAGGTTAATAAAGTTAGACTACTTAACCTCATTCGACTTAGAGTCTTGTGGTAATTGCGAATCTTGTCTCAAGGACAAAATGATCAACAAATCCTTTTCTGGGAAAGGGGTTCGTGCCAAAGAAGGTCTAGAGTTGATCCACAGTGATGTATGTGGACCATTGCCCACTCTAGCTAGGGGTCACTTCGGCTACTTCATCACTTTTACTGATGATTTCTCGAGATACAGATACGTGTATCTTATGAAACACAAATCCGAATCTTTTGAGAAATCAAAGAGTACAAAGCCTGAAGTAGAGAAGCAACTTGGTAAGAGTATTAAGACTTTTCAATCGGATCGAGCAAGTGAATACCTTAGCAATGAATTCACTGATTATCTGAAGTTGCATGGAATCCAATTACAATGGACTCCTCCCGGAACACCCCAGATGAATGGAATTTCCGAAAGGAGAAACCGAACCCTATTAGACATGCTAAGGTCCATGATGAGCTTTACCTCTCTTCCGACATTCTTATGGGGATACACATTACAAACCTCAATTTACATTCTGAATAGGATTCCATCTAAATCGGTTGAGCATACACCATATGAACTATGGTGTGGCAAGCCGCCAACTTTTACACATATCATCGTGGTGTTGGGATTATACTGGAAAGTATGCTTTTTACTTTGTATAATCGAAACTGAATTTTCAGACTTATTTACTGAAATAAATTGTTTATCACTGATGCTTTAAATATTATCGAATGTTACATATATTTACTGCATAACTGTTCAATAAGTCGTACGTGTTACATTGTAGTTAATTTAGTGATATCAGATCACAGAAGATTAAATTAACAATCCCTTGTAACTAAAAGTACACCATTCACGGCCTAGATGAAAATGAACAACCCATCGTGAAAGGTTGAAGTGTAAGACTCAGATTGGCTTGTCTTGACCAAGAGATTACACTAGTGCATGACCGATGCACTGAATAGGACCTACAGGAGGATAAATTCTTCAGAACTGAACAAGGAAGAATTAGACCTCAGTGGTTCGTTATTTCTTAATCTTCGTCCCTTAAATAGGATCACGTGGGATTGGTAACTATTGCTTTGACTTATCATGGGTAGCGAATCAACGAGATTCAATATTTTTTATCTTGGGCAATATTATTAGTCACATGTGATTGCTAAGATTTAATACGAAGAATCGTGTGCAAGTACACTTGTTCGATTTGCCCCCTTGGGAGGTTCATAAGCTTTATCATACCAAATCTTGCAAGTGGAATTAGTTTTCGGTATGGATAATAATGTTGAACCGTTCCTTGGCCAAGGATATAAGATATTAATTAATAGAAAGCTATTTCAGTGGCTTGAATTAATTAATGGCCTAGATAATCTTAAACACGGAAAATAATGACCGGGAGCCATATTGACTGTAATATGGGTTAAGATGGATAGTGCAATATTAATTATGTAGTGGGATTAATTAATATTTATGGGCTTGAATTATATTGTGGCTCAATATTAGATATTCAAGGTCCATTAGAAGGTCCAATCTTAATTCTCCTAAAGGCCCCCTGAGTAGCCCAACATATAGTCCAATAACTGGAAAGGTGATTAAAATAAAATAAATATTGTTGCTTATTTTTCCAACTAAAATTTCGAAATTTATAGATATAATGGGAGAAAGATTTTCTTTGAATTTTGTTATGGAATGAAGATATGTATTCTTGGAATACAAGATTATCTCATTAAATTCAAGAAATCTCCCACTTGGTTATCTATAATGATAATTTTGAAAATCTTGAAAATATAGTGGGAAAGAAAGATTTTCTTGATTTTCTTGAAAATATATTATGGAAGATATGTATTTCTTGAAATACAAGAATATCTCATAAATTCAAGAAGATCCAAATCTTGGAATCTTGGACCCCAATATTTTCGAATTCCATAGCAAATAGATAAGGTGGGATTTTTGTGGAATATTATGATTATGGGAAAAAGAATATAGGAGATATATTCAAGATTTCTTGGAGATCAAGAAAAGATTTTCCCACATCATATTTTGCCAAAATTTTCGTCCACTTTAGCCTCTATAAATAGGGGATGAATGGTTCATTCCCAGTAACACACGAAAAATGGTTTTTCGGAAAAAATATCAGCGTCGATAAAATATCAAATATTTTGTAACGTCGACAGATTGTATTTTTTCGAAAAACGACAATTGTGAGTAGTGTACAATTCCATGTGCTGGAAAAATTAGTAAATCCACAAAGGTGGTGCAACATATTTATTTTCCTTTTGTTAAATCGTTCACAAGAATCCTTCCACCGGATAGTCGAACGGGGGCTAAGGGAATACTTGGGAAGTCCTTACGGTTAGTCTATTCAGCCACACCATTGCTATCCCAAGAGGTACGTTCACGTAAACTCGTAGAATTCTGCATGTGTAGGTTTTACGTGAATTATTATATGCATGATATGTTGTTGGATTATTATTTGAATTAATATAGGATTAATTCATGCTAGTAATAATTAAAGAATTAAATTTGTATTTAAATATTCACCCCGAATAGATCTGTGCAACTTATTTCCCAACACGTGGGGTTGCACTGCGATTGTGAAAAAGATGCTTACCGATAAGTTGGAATCCAAAGCTGAAAAGGGTTACCTTGTGGGATATCCTAAGGAAACTAGAGGATATTACTTCTATCTACCTGAGAAACAAACAGTGATTGTTTCTAGGCAGGTCAGGTTCCTCGAAGAAGACTATGTCTTTAAGGAACAAGGCCGTAAGATGATAGAACTTGAAGATATTCAAGAACCACAGCTTAACCTAGAGACTGATGATTTGTAAAAGAAACGTGACAAAGAATCAGTGGGAGTATTCAGCGACTTTCACGGTGGAAGTCTTTCACTAGGTGATCGTCTTTCAGCCAGTGAGAGTGTAATTGGAGTAAGCATGCTAGTGCAAGAACCTCCAAGTGGGCTGAATGAGAACAAACATAGTTCAAACCTACAAAGCTAGGTTGGTGGCGAAGGGTTATAGTCAACGCGAATGCATTGACTATGACGAAACCTTCTCATCAATTGCAAAGATCAAGTACATTCGAATTTTACTTGCGATAGCAGCACACTATGATTATGAGATTTGACAGATGGACGTCAAAACATCTTTCCTCAATGGAAACATTGATGAGGAAGTGTTTATGACTCAACTGGAAGGGTACATATCTAAGCCAAATTCTAATCTAGTATGCAAGCTAAAGAGATCCATATATGGATTGAAGAAAGCTTCTAGGAGTTGGAATATCTGATTTGATGAAGCTATCAAGTCTTTTGACTTCATTAGAAACTCGAAAGATTCTTGCGTTTATCGTAAATGCAGCGGGAAGAATATTGTTTTCATAATCGTTTATGTCGATGACATATTAATTTTGGAAAACAATATCCCGTTAATGCAGTCCGTTAAAGATTGGTTGTTAAAGACCTTCATGATGAAGGGTCTTGGTGAAGCCTGCTACATCATAGGGATCATGATCCACAGGGACAAATCCAAGAGAATGTTGGGGCTGTCACAGTCCACCTATGTAGACAAGGTGTTGAAGCATTTTGCGATGGAGAACTCTAAGTGACGGTCTCTACCGGCAAATCATGGGATAAAGCTATCAAAGAAAGATTGTCCTTCTGTTGAAGCTGATATCAAGCACATGAAATATGTCCCATATGAATATATACAATTGGGTCGATCATGTGCACCATGACTTGCACTAGGACAAACGTGGCCTACGCTAACAACATCACTGGTAGATACCAACAGAATCCGAGTGAGCCTCACTGGATTGCTGTCAAGACCATTCTAAAGTGACTTAGACGAACTAAAGAATGTTTCCTTGTCTATGGTGGACAGTCAGAATTAGTGGTGACTGGTTATGCTGACGCAAGTTTCCAATCCGACTGTGATGATTACAAATCACAGTCAGGTTACGTTTCACTCTCAATGATGAGGGGGTCAGTTGGAATAGTTCCAAGCAAGACGACCGCAGATTCAACAACCAAAGCTGAGTACATTGTTGTATCAGAAGCCTCAAGAAGGCTGTCTGGATTTTATAGTTCTTAAGAGAACTAGGGGTAGTTCCGAGTATTGTCTAATAAAATTGTATTGAGACAACGCTAGTGCTTTTGCTCAAGCAAAGGAACCGAGATAAACAAACAGAAGCAAGCATGTACCTAGGCTTATCATTTGATCTGAAAGATCATAACGATAGAAGAAATAAAACTAAAACGTATTCCCACATATTTAATATGGCAGATCCTTTCACCAAAATACTGAGTGTTCATGTACACACTAGACATTTGATGGTCTAGAGGTTAGACATGTAGGTGATTGACTCTAGTCCAAGTGGGAGATTGTTAGTGTTAGTGTCCTAGAGACAATCCATTGTAAGGACATAATACTCGATGATATTCAGTTTGATTTAATATTATAGTTCATTTAATATTAATGTATGGTGATACACTTGTTTGCATATTATGCTTGATTGTTTGCATTTATTCATGGTTCTTAATATACAAAGTAAAAAACTCAAACTTAGTAATCATGAAAACCCAACTTAATTATGGTATTGTAGACTTGATCATGTAAACGAGAAAGGAATTGCAAGGTTAAGAAAGTTAGACTACTTAACCCCATTTGACTTTGAGTCTTATGGAGATTGCGAATCTTGTCTCATGGGCAAGATGATCGATAAACCCTTTATGAGAAAGAGGTGCATGCCAAAGAAGTTCTAGAGTTGATCCACAGTGACGTATGTGGACCATTGCCCACTCTAGCTAGGGGTCACTTCGGTTACTTCATCACTTTTACTGGCAATTTCTCGAGAAACGGACATGTGTATCTTATGAGACGCAAATCTGAATCTTTTGAGAAATTCAAGGAGTACAAAGCTGAAGTAGAGAAGCACCTTGGTAAGAGTATTAAGACTCTTCGATCAGATCGAGGAGGTGAATACCTTAGCCATGAATTCACTGATTATCTGAAGTTGCACGGAATCCAATCCTAATGGACTTCTCCCGGAACATCCCAAATGAATGGAGTTTCTGAAAGGAGAAACCGAACCTTGTTAGACATGGTGAGATCCATGATGAGCTTTTCCTCTCTTCCGACATTCTTATGGGGATACGCTTTACAAACCTCAATCTACATTCTAAATAGGATTCCATCTAAATTGGTTGAGCATACATCATATGAACTATGGTGTGGCAAGAAACCAACTTTTACACATATCAAAACATGGGGTTGCCCCTTGATTGTGAAAAAGATGCTTACCGACAAGTTGGAATCCAAAGGTGAAAAAGGTTACTTTGTGGAATATCCTAAGGAAACTAAAGGATATTACTTCTAGCTACCTGAGAAACAAACAGTGATTGTTTCTAGGCAGGCTAGGTTCCTCGAAGAAGATTATGTCTTTAAGGAGCAAGGTCATAAGATGATAGAACTTGAAGAAATTCAAGAACCACAGATTAACGTAGAGACTGATGATTTGTCAAAGAAACGTGACAAAGAATCAGTGGTAGCATTCAACAACTCTCATGATGGAAGTTTATCACTAAGTGATCCTCTTTCAGCCAGTGGGAGTGTAATTGGAGTTACATTGCCTTCGCAATAAATTCCAAGTGGGCTGAATGAGAACAACATAGTTCAAACTCCCGCCCAAGAGGCATCTGAAAGTGTTGCTCTTGAGGACTCTCCGGACATTGATAAAATCGATGCTCCACAAAATTTTCACGATCAGAATGTACAACCTGCACAACCACAGCTCCGTAAGTCAATAAAGAATTGTAATCCACCCATTATATACGATTACCTCTTGGAGAAACTCGATAATGTGGACATACCGGATAAGGACGATCCTAATACTAACTCTGAAGCAATATCATATGTTAATTCAGG
The DNA here is from genome assembly GCA_037126765.1 of Stenogyne calaminthoides. NCBI lineage: Eukaryota > Viridiplantae > Streptophyta > Magnoliopsida > Lamiales > Lamiaceae > Stenogyne > Stenogyne calaminthoides. The sequence goes on from JBBCBC010000002.1 coordinate 22,927,692, forward strand.
GAAGTGACATGAAGCCATGAAATCCGAGATGGACTCGATATACACCAATCAAGTTTGGGACTTTGTTGAGTTGCCTAAATGGGTTAGACCCATAGGTTGAAAATAGGTCTTTAAGCGAAAGACCGATGGAAATGGCAAAGTACAAACCTACAAAGCTAGGTTGGTGGCGAAGGGTTATAGTTAACGGGAAGGCATTGACTATGATGAGGCCTTCTCACCAGTTGCAAAGATCAAGTCCATTCGAATTTTACTTGCGATAGCAGCACACTATGATTACGAGATTTGGTAGATAGATGTCAAAACATCTTCCCTCAATGGAAACATTGATAAGGAAGTGTTTATGACTCAACCGGAAGATTTTATATCTAAGCCAAATTCTAATCTAGTATGCAAGCTAAAGAGATCCATCTATGGATTGAAGCAAGCTTCCAGGAGTTGGAATATCTGATTTGATGAAGCTATCAAGTCATTTGACTTCATCAGAAACTCGGAAGATCCTTACGTCTATCGTAAATGTAGGGGGAAGAATATTGTCTTCATAATCGTATATGTCGACGACATATTGATTTTGGGAAACAATATCCAGTTAATGCAGTCCGTTAAAGATTGGTTGTCAAAGACCTTCATGATGAAGGTTCATAGTGAAGCCTACTACATCCTAGGGATCAAGATCCACAAGGACAAATCTAAGAGGATGTTGGGGTTGTCACAGTCCACCTATGTAGATAAGGTATTGAAGCATTTTGAAATAGAGAACTCTAAGAGAGGGTCTCTACCGGCTAATCATCGAATAAATCTATCATAGAAGGATTGTCCTTCTAGTGAAGCTAATATCAAGCACATGAACGATGTCCCATATGCATCTGCAATTAGGTCAATCATGTATGCCATGACTTGCACTAGGCCCAATGTGGGCCTACACTTTTAACATCACTGGTAAGTACCAACAGAATCCGAGTGATTCTCAATGGATTGCTGTCAAGATTATTCTGAAGTATCTTTGGCGAATTAAAGAATGTTTCCTTGTCTATGGTGGACAGTCAGAACTAGTAGTGACTGGTTATGCTGACGCATATTTCCAATTCGACTGTGATGATTACAAATCACAGTCAGTTTGTGTTTCACTCTCAATGATAAGGCAGTCAGTTGGAATAGTTCCAAGCAAGTCAACCACAGATTCAACAACTGAAGCTGAGTACACTGCTGTATCAGAAACCTCAAGGAGGTTGTCTGAATTTTATAGTTCTTAAGAGAACTAGGGGTAGTTCTGAGTGTAAGTTGTCTAATAAAGTTTTATTAAGACAACGCTGGTGCTATTGCGCAAGCAAAGGAACCGAGATCAACAAACAGAAACAAGCATGTACCCAGACTTATCATTTGATCCGAGAGATCATAACGATAGGAGAAATATAATTAAAATGTATTACCACATATTTAATTTGACAGATCATTTCACCAAAACACTAAGTGTTCATGTACACACTAGACATTTGATGGTCTAGGGGTTAGAAATGTAGGTGATTGACTCTAGTCTAAGTGGGAGATTGTTAGTATTAGTGTTCTTGAGACAATCTATTGTAAGGACATAATACTTGATGATATTCAGTTTGATTTAATATTATAGTTCATTTAATATTAATGTATGGCAGTACACTTGTTTGAATATTATGTTTGATTATTTGCATTAATTCATGCAAGTGTTCCCATGAGTCATTGATGTCATTAAGGTTGTGAGAACTTAGATGACTTAAGCATGATTCTCAAATGGCCCCGATCGGGGATCATCAAGAATGGGATATTGATGATGCAATTGATATTGATGTGCGATCTGCATCATACTCTTAGAGAGTGTAGTAAGATCTCACTTATTACGAGATACTAGGTATCTCATGATGGATGCACAAATACCTTAGAAGGTATTGGTATACCCATCCGAGAAACCGTTTGATGTAGTTCCACAATATGTGTCTACGGGCGTCTCGATTAGTGGGAGCAATGTGATACTCCTTTGACTTGAGGTCAATACGCACAACATGTGTGGAGTAATGAACTTTGACCATGACCAACGCTTGCACCCTTCCATGGGTAGATATGGCTTTGATTGGGTTCATTACGAAATGCATGTGCGTGGTAATTGAGCCAAGAATATGATTCATTCCTCAATGTGGATTTAGAGAGAACATCATAATTGGATCAAAGACATCGACCGATGCACGTCAACTTGGACTTTGTGGCCAAGTGTGACATAAGTGATCAATTAGTGATTAGAGATAATATGATTAAGTTATTTGAATAGACACTTCATCATGTTCAAGACTAATCGAATATTCGTGAATGAAAGGAAGATATTGCAATAGCCCATATTTCAGTTACAGGTAGTTGCACGTTTCTCTCAACGTACCTCATATATTGAGAATGTCTGATTTATTGTATAGGGTTCAATTAAGACCGTTAGTTTGACTAATCACTCGATATATGAGGGCCTATGGGTCACACAACAAATAATGGTTGTTTACTAATTATAGTTGGTTGATTAAATATTATATTAAATATTAATATTTAATTTATGGAGAATATAATAATAATTGAGTCACTCTCCTGTGCACCTCATGCACCAATTCAGATTGGTGCAATTTGATTCAATTTTAATTTGGATGAACTATGCACTCTAAACCCTAACCCCTAAACAATGAACCCTAAATCATATATGAACCATTCGGGTCAGGTGAACCATGAATCACTTGGGCCGAGTGAACCATGAACCACTCAGGCCGGGTTTGGGTCCGAGACGGAAAAAAAACCAACCTAAAACTGAAATAAGTTGAAAGAAAAAAAAAATTAAAACTGAGAAAAATAAGAAAAAGAACTCCTAAAATTAAATTGCACCAAATTGATTTGGTGCAAATGGTGCACAAGAGAATTTGCCATAATAATTATATTTAGAATTTATTATTATTATTATTATTATTATTTAATTAAATTAGATTTAATTAAATAGGATTCCCAATAATAATATATGGAATATTATTATGGGATTTGATATATATGGAATCAAATCCGTAGAGATTTTTATATATATGGAAATCAAATCCGTAGAGATTTTTGTATATGGGAATTAAATGTATGGGATTTAATTTACAAGTTTAGGGATTTTATTTCCTAATCAGGTTAGGTTAAGATTTAAGATGGACTTCCCCTATATATATGAGCTCTTGGGAATTCATAATATGAGACTTCATATTTTCTCCATTAAATCTCTAAGTTAGAATTTTCCTAGCAAATTTATCTCGGGGATTCAACGCTGGCAGATCTGTGCGAGTTAGTAAACGACTGTTACGTGGATACCATAGTTGAGGAATCCGTGTATGAATTGATGTAAGAATTCTATTTACGTTTACTCGTATTCAATTATGCAATTAATTGTTCGTTGTTGGTGATCTGTTTATTTCCGTAGTGCATGTATTACGTGTTTACGAGCCTCTAAATTCCAACAGATGATGCCCCTGCTCGTACACCGAGCACAAAGAGGAAGTGTTGGGAAATAGGGTGCCCGGATCTGTACGAGGTGCAATTTAAATACAAATTTAAATTATTTAATTATCACTAGCATGAATTAATCCAATATTAATTCAAATAACAATTAAATCACAACAACATATCATGCGTACAAAATTGCCACGTAAATCCTACACATGTGGATTTCTAGGAGTTACGTAAGGCGTACCTTTTGGCGGATTCAACGGAGGAATATGGATGCACAAACCCAACGATCTTCTCTACTATTCCCATGTTCTTATTTGATATCCCGGTGGTGGAATCTCCTTCAAATAATTAACAAAATGAAAAGAGAAAAATTGTTGCACCACCTTTGTGGATTTTTAATTTTTCCAACACATGGAATTATATTGGCGATGAAAAATTCATCCCCTATATATAGAGAAAAATTGTTGCACCACCTTTGTGGATTTCTATTTCCATAATATTAACAAAATATCTTTTCTTCCCAATATTCTATAAAATTTCGAAAATTTCACATAAATAAGGAAGAATAAGATCTTTGACTTTTCTTGAATTTATGGGATAAACTTGTACTCCAAGAATACTTATTCCATAAAATATTTCCAAGAAAATTAAGAAAATCTTTTTCTCTCTCCTCCTCCTTATTATTTTCGAAAAATAGGAAATAAATTAGGCAACAATATTTCTTTTATTTTAAACATCTTTTTCAGTTATTGGACTTTATGTTTGGGCTACTAAAGGGGCCTTTAGGAGAATTAAGATTAGACTTTCCAATGGACCTTGAATTATTAATATTGAGTCACAATATTATTCAAGCCCATTAATATTAATTAATCCCACTACATAATTAATATTGCACTATCCATCTTAACCCATATTACTGTAATATGACTCCCGGTTATTATTTCCCCTGTTTAAGATTATCCAGTCCATTAATTAATTTAAGCCACTGAAGAGCTTCATTTTAATTAATATCTTTTTCCTTGGATTAAGAACGGCTCAACATTATTATCCATACCGAAAACTAATTCCACTTCTGAGCCTCCCAAGGGGATAAATCACGCAAGACGTACTTGCACATGATTTTCCATATTAAATCTTAGCAATCGTCATGTAACTAATAATATTGCCCAAAATATAAAGTATTGAATCTCATTGATTCTCTACCCAACATAAGTCAAAACAATAATTATTAATTTCACACGATCCTATTTAAGGAACTGAGATTAAGAAATAATGAAACACTGAGGTCTAATTCTTCCATATCCAGTACTGAAGAATTTATCCTCCTATAGGTCCTATTCAGCGCATCATAATGCACTAGTGTAATCTCTTGGTCAAGTCAATCTGAGCCTTGCACTTCAACCTTTCACGATGGATTGTTCATTTCCATCTAGGTTGTGAATTTGTACTTATTTATAGTGCTGTTATACGAGCCGAGCGAGCCCGAGTACCTAGTGTTCGAGATCGACTCGAAAATGTTATCGAGCTCGCTCGGTAAGGTTATCGAGTTAAAATCGAGGCTCAGCTCGACTCCTATTTTTGGGGATTAAACTCGAGCTCGAGCTCGTGCTCGACTCATTTAAGAAAATGAGCCAAACTCGATAGAGCTCGAGCTCGAAATTCTGTGAAGAATTCTTAAAATGCTGAAATTCCTTAAAAACACAACAAAAATATAATAATACATCAGTACTTTAAAATTACTTAGAAATACCACGTTATCCATACTTTAAAAGAACATACATCACAACTAATTAAACTATTGCAACAACAAGTTCATGAGTCATGCTTCAACTACTACAAACTTCAAAAGTAAGTACATCACACAACTAAAATATTACAAAAACTTCAACAAGAACTCCATACTTCAACTACACCAAAGTAGATTCACCTTACCAAAAGACATGATTTAAGGTGGCGCATGTGTTGAGTTGTAGCTCCACTTGCACTCTTATTAAATGTTTCCTTGCAAATATTGCATTTCACCATTTCTTTTCCATTCTTCAACTTGACAATAGTCATATTTTCCCATATCAATGACTTTTTATATCGTTTCTTCGGCTGAAATGGTTCCTCTGGTTCTTCATCACCTTTTTTTTCCCCATCTACTTCATTGGACTGGTCTTCAATTGTTAGAAGCTCTTCTTCACTCATTATATCCACATTTTCTTAAATCTCCAACTCTTGACCAACATCTTCATTAATTTGATCCATACCAACACTTGAGCATGAAGCTTGGTGTGAATACATCCTATAAACAGGGGAAAACATTTGAATCACTCAATTCCCATCAATCATTTTTTGTAAAGATAGGAGTTAAATAGCCAAGTTTAATTAATTAATCGATTCCTTAGCTTGTACATGTGTTCATTCTTTGGGTTTTCTCATCTTTTACTAGCAACTAATGATACCATCAAATACACAATCGAACTGAACAAAAATGTTTATCTATTTTAAGAAGAGGAAACAAAGGTGAGAAACTGTAGATGAAGCACCAATATTTGTCAAAAAAGAATACAACAAACATTGCTTAATGGAGAAGAGATAGATGGTTGTGAAAAACATAAATAAAAAGAGGACAAATTAAAAAATTGCACAAGCTCTACTAGATCACATAAAAATTACACTTCATTCTCCAAATTTTTAACAATGAATCCTCTCCCTTTTTATGAAGTCAATAGTTCCACCTCACATAAAATTAAACAATTATGAGAACAGAATAATCCACCATATCCCATCAATCCTAAACCTCCTGCCTAGATTGAACTTTTCTCGATCGATTTGGGCGTCAAAGGATCGATCCCCACGGCTTGCAATAATGGTCAGAATTGGACCGCCCATAACAAAATGGTCCTTGGAGGATGCGACCCCAATGTTGGGGAATAAGTTGCACGGATCTATTCGGGATAAATATTTAAATACAAATTTAATTCTGATAATTATTACTAGCATGAATTAATTCTATATTAATTCAAATAATAATTCAACAACAAATCATGCATATAATCAATTCACGTAAATCCTACGCATGCGGAATTTCTACGAGTTCACGTGAACGTACCTCTTGGAATGGTAATGGCCTCGTTGATTAAACACACCAAAAGAACCTTCCCAAGTATTCCCTTAATCCTTGCTCGACAATCCGGTGGTAGGACGCTTGCGAACAATTAACAAAAGGAAAATAAATTTTGTTGTACCACCTTTGTGGATTTGCTAATTTTTCCAGCACATGGAATTGTAGTTGGGAATGAAAGAATCATCCCCTATTTATAAACAGGGTGGTGGTCGAAATTTTAGGAAAAAAATAATGTGGGAAAATCTTTTCTTGATCTCCAAGAAATCTTGAATATAGAATCATCCCCTATTTATAAACAGGGTGGTGGTCGAAATTTTAGGAAAAAAATAATGTGGGAAAATCTTTTCTTGATCTCCAAGAAATCTTGAATATATCTCCTATATTCTTTTTCCCATAATTATAATATTCCACAAAAATCCCACCTTATCAAGTTATGGCCAATATTTTCGAAAATTTAGGGCAAGAATCCAAGATTTGGATCTTCTTGAATTTATGAGATATTCTTGTATTTCAAGAAATACATATCTTCCATAATATCTTTTCAAGAAAATCTTTCTTTCCCTTAATTATCAAAAATTTCGAAATATCAAGTATGAATAACCAAGTGGGAGATTTCTTGAATTTAATGAGATAATCTTGTATTCCAAGAATACATATCTTCATTCCATAACAAAATTCAAAGAAAATCTTTCTCCCCTTTTATCCATAAATTTCGAAAATTATGAGGAAAAAATAAGAAACAAATTTATTTTATTTTAAACACATTTTTCAGTTATTGGACTTTATGTTGGGCTACTTGGGGGGCCTTTAGGAGAATTAAGATTGGACCTTCCAATGGATCTTGAATTATCAATATTGAGCCACAATATTATTCAAGCCCATAAATATTAATTAATCCCACTACATAATTAATATTGCAGACTATCCATCTAAACCCATATTACGGTCCAATATGGCTCCACGGTTATTATTTCCCGTGTTTAAATTATTATCTAGCCCATTAATTAATTCAAGCCACTGAAATAGCTTTCCATTAATTAATATCTTTTGTCCTTGGTTAAGGAACGGTTCAACATTATTATCCATACCGGAAACTAGTTCCACTTGCAAGATTTGGTATGATAAATCTTATGAACCTCCCAAGGGGGCAAATCGAACAAGCGTACTTGCACACGATTCTCCGTATTAAATCTTAGCAATCACATGTGACCAATAATATTGCCCAAGATAAAAAGTATTGAATCTCGTTGATTCTCTACCCATGATAAGTCAAAGCAATAGTTACCAACCACACGTGATCCTATTTAAGGAACGAAGATTAAGAAATAACGAACCACTGAGGTCTAATTCTTCCTTGTTCAGTTATGAAGAATTTGTCCTCCTGTAGGTCCTATTCAGTGCATCAGTCATGCACTAGTGTAATCTCTTGGTCAAGACAAGCCAATTCGAGCCTTACACTTCAACCTTTCACGATGGATTGTTCATTTCCATCTAGGTAGTGAATGGTGTACTTTTAGTTACAAGAGATTGTTAATTTAAACTTCTGTGATCTGGTATCACTAAATTAACTACAATGTAACACGTACTATTTATTGAACAGTTATGCAACAAATATATGTAACATTCGATGATATTTAAAGCATCAGTGATAAATAATTTATTTCAGTAAATAAGTCCGAAATTCTTTTTTGATTATACAAAGTAAAAGCATACTTTCTAGTATAATCCCAACAATCTCCCACTTATACTCAAAGTTTGCTTTTAAGTATACTACAACATGTCTCGTGTAGTTCCTAATACGTGACATCTAATGTCACCTACACGAACCTAATAATTTCTCCCACTTATACTCAAAGCAGATTGGCAACGGTCTTGACACCCGTTCCTTCCACATGTCTCTCGAATGTATTCAGAGGCAGACCCTTTGTGAATGGATCTGCTAGGTTGTCTTCTGACGCTATCTTTGCCACATCTATATCTCCTCTCTTAACGATTTCTCGTATAAGATGGTATTTCCTTTCAATGTGATTGCTGGCCTTGTGGGCTCTTGGTTCCCTTGAATTTGCAACTGCTCCGGCATTGTCACAATAAACAGTGATTCTGCTGGGCAAATTCGGAACTACATTCAAGTCCACTAGGAAGTTCTTGAGCCAAACCGCTTCTTTCGCTGCCTCGCAAGCAACTACATATTTGGCTTCCATGGTAGAATATGCGACGCATTTCTGCTTGACGCTTCTCCATGTCATGGCTCCTCCCCCCATGCAAAACACACTACCGAAGGTAGATTTTCTGGAGTCTATGTCTGATTGGAAATCCGAGTCCGTGTAGCCGATGGGGATTAGACTATCTGACTGATAAATTAACATTCTATCCCGAGTTCTTTTCAGATACTTCAGAATGTTTTTAACTGCCATCCAATGTTCTTTCCCCGGGTTACTTTGATATCTTGCCACCATGCCAACGGCAAAGCAGATATCCTTTCTCGTACATAGCATTGCATACATAAGGCTTTCGACAGCCGAAGCATATGGAATGCCTTTCATGTCATCTATCTCCTTTTGTGTCTTAGGGCACATTTTCTTGGATAGATGGATTCCATGTCTGAAAGGTACGAAACCTTTCTAGGAATCCTGCATGCTGAATCGTTTCAAGACAGTGTCTATGTATGAACCTTGCGATAAGCCTATCATCATTTTCTTGCGATCTCGAGTGATCTTGATCCCAAGGATGTGTGTGGCTTCCCCTAAGTCCTTCATATCAAACTGTTTTGAAAGCCATGCCCTTACGTCTGATAACACCTTTACATCGTTCCCGATGATCAGAATGTCATCTACGTATAGTATTAAGAATACCAATGCAGTTCCGACACGCTTTTTGTACACACAACTTTCGAACTCGTTTTGATCAAACCCATAAGACTTTTATAACATGATCAAAACATTCGTTCCAAGCTCTGGATGCCAGTTTGAGTCCGTAAATGGACTTCATGAGCTTACAAACTAGGTGTTCTTGGCCTTTTTCAATGAAGTCTTGAGGTTGTTGCATATAGATCTCTTCATCAAGACTTCCGTTAAGGAAAGCTGTCTTGACATCCATTTGCCAGATTTCAAAGTCGAGATGCGCAGCAATCGATAAGAGAATTAGGATGGACTTGAACATGGCTATGGGCGAAAAAGTTTCCTCATAATCGATCCCTTCTTTTTGAGTATAACCTTTCGCCAAGAGTCTTGCCTTGAAGGTTTCCACCTTCCCGTCCGGTCTTCTTTTTCTCTTATACACCCACTTGCAACCAATGGGTTTGACCCCATTAAGTGGTTCGACTAGCTCCAACACTCTGTTATGATACATAGAACCCATTTCGGCTTTCATTGCTGTTTGCCAAGAAATTGCATCCTTGTCTTGGATAGCCTCGTCATATGTCCATGGGTCTGATTCGTCTTGACCGGGAATCAAGTCCGAGGACTCTCCTATTCCTATGAATCTCTCGGGCTGTTTCACAACCCTCCCACTACGACGAGGTTCCGGTTGTGTAAGTGTGTTGTTTGGTATGCCATCTTGTACAATTGGCATTGAGGTTAGCCCCCTTAGCTCATTTAAGGTAATCTCACTTCTGGGTCTTCTTTCGTTCATATAGTCTTCTTCCAAAAATCTAAAGTGAGTGCTTATTACCACCTTTTGATCTTCGGGACAATAGAACATACACCCTTTTGTTCCCTCGGGGTATCCCACAAAAAAACCTTAATTCTGATCGAGGATCCAATTTACCGGCTTCCTTGTCCAACACGTAGGCCGGACACCCCCAAATCTTCATGTGTCTCAGACTGGGCTTGCGCCCCGTCCATAATTCTTTGGGAGTTTTGGGAACCGATTTGGATGGCACCAAGTTCAGAATGTAGGTTGTTGTTTCCAAGGCAAGACCCCAGAACGACTTGGGAAGATCCGCATAACTCATCATAGATCTAACCATTTCCAAAAGAGTTCTGTTTCTTCGCTCTGCAACCCCATTTTGTTGAGGGGTTCCGGGTGCAGTTAGCTGGGATGCAATCCCTTCATTAGACAAGTAGTTCAAAAACTCATCACTGAGGTATTCGCCTCCATGATCGGATCGTAGAGACTTGATACATTTTTCCCTATGATTCTCTGCTTGAGCCTTAAATTCTTTGAATTTCTCAAAAGTCTCAGATTTATGCTTCATAAGGAAAATATAACCGTACCTTGAGTAATCATCAATAAAAGTGACGAAATACTCATAACATCCTCTTGCTTTGGTTGACATTGGACCACATACATCTGTGTGAACGATTTCTAACACTTCTTTGTCTCTATTCCCCTTGGCTCCAAATGCCCTCTTGGTCATTTTACCCTCCAAACATGATTCGCAGGTTGGAATTTGTTCAACTTGGAGAAACTCCAGTGAACCGTCTTTCACCAACCTTTGGATCCTCTTTGGATTTATATGACCCAATCTTAGATGCCATAGAAGTGTCTCGTTCACGTCTGATGAACGTTTTCTTTTCTCGGAAACAGTTGATGTGTTATAGGATGCATTTCGTGAGTGTTGTGCACAATTAATTGTATAGAGATTATTCGACAACGTTCCATGACAGATAAATTTATCAAAAAGAGAAATGGTAACAACTTTATTAAAAGTAACCAAATATCCATCAAGAAAAAGTTTAGAAACTGAAATTAAATTCTTTCTAAAATTTGGAACGTAAAGAACATCTCTTAAAATTAAAACTCTGTCTTCAAAAGACAGGTGCACTTCTCCCACTGCTTCAGCTGCCACTCTCGTAGCATTGCCCAGTGTGATGAGGATCTCTCTCTCACTAAGTTGTCGGGTCCGTTTGAACCCCTGTAAAGTGAAACAAACATGATCAGTGGACCCCGTATCCACTACCCATAAATGGGAGGCATACGCCGCTAAGCAAGTTTCAACAACTAGTGCGTGAGAATTACCTTTCTTTCCATTCATTTTGGGTTTGGAACAGGCTGACCTCCAATGTCCCTTTTCACCGCAGTTGAAGCACTTCCCCTTAGCTGGCTTACTCACTGCTCTACCCTTCTTCACCTTTTCTTTGCCATTGGCAACACTTGAGTTCACTTGCTTGTGACTTTTGTCCTTTTTCTTGTTCTTACCACCCCTTGGCCTAGAAGAAGAAGAAGGTCCATTTGCCACCAAGGCTTGGCTCTTTTGCCCCAATATCGCCTCTGCCGAGACTAAAGCTTGCAATAGATCAGGCATCGAGAACTTCTGATTATTCATCCGGTAGTTCAACCTGAACTGTTCAAAACTTTTCGGCAGAGAGTGGAGCACGAAATCGATTTGGGTCTCGATGTCGTATTCAGCGCCAAGTACCTCAAGTGTGTTAAGGTGAGCCATCATCTGGAGAACGTGCTCCCTTACAGGCATTCCCTCCACCATTTTCATAGAGAGGAAGTCCCTCATGGTGATCTGACGAGCAACATGGTTCTGATGTTGAAACATCGCTTTAAGACTAGTCATGATGTTTGAGCGGTCTCAACGTTCTGGTGTTGGTCTTGCAACACATCTGACATAGAAGCCAAGATGGTACACTTTGGCATTTCGTTGGAACGCTCCCAGTCAACATACTCTTTCTTAACCGTTTTAGTTGACTCATCTTTTGGCTTTTCTGGTTTAGGTGTAGTGAGAACCCAGTTATGGCTTTGTGCAGTGAGGACAATAGTAAGTTTACGATTCCAATCAACGAAGTTTTCACTAGTAAGCAAATTGTCTTTAAGTATATTGAATAGTGGATTAAAAGGTTGCGACATGATGAACTGAAATAAACAATAATATGCATAAGAACAAATATATCACAAGGTTCGATTACATGCATCATATTAAAATCTCAAAAAAAAAATATGAACATGCATCAGCCAACATCTCAAAATAGTTTAAATAAGCCATGTGGGGCGGGTCATTATTTAAACACATTCAAGCAGGTTACAAACAAGAACAATTATTAAACCTTTAATATCCAGATTAATAGTTGGCTCCCACTTGACCAATATAAAATTGACAGAGACTTCGGGGAAGTATATGCATATCAATTTTATACCTAAGTAATAACCATGATTAAATACAGAATCATTATTTCGCTTTGAACGAGCCTCGTGGGGAGGGTCATCATCGCCACTAGTAATAATCCACAATCATCCATTTGGAATTTGTTGTGTTCGATATAATTATTCAGCATTAATCGGACACGTAAGAGAGACACGTGTAATATTCAACTATTAAAATAATCATGCACGATGGACAAGTGTGCTCGCCGCTCGTCGACCAAACAAGTTTGTTCGACCAGCTCGCCACTTATCAACCAAGCGAACATATTCGCCTATGAAGTAAGTTTTGTTCGCCAACATTCCATTTACCAACCAAAGTTGCTCAACCAAGCCTACCGAGCAAATAAGCATGTTCGCCACTCAGATCAGGAAAGAAGGAATCAAATGAGCTAAGTCAAGTGATCTGAGGACTCAGACAAACCCGAGGGCTCAGACAAGTCTGAGGCCACGAACAAGTCTGCGGACTCAAATAGCCTAAATGCTCAGACTATCCTGAGGGGTCAGTATGCTCGATGCTCAGACATCCTGAGGGTTCAGATATCCTGAAGACTCAGACAAACCTGAGGGGTCAGTATGCTCGCTACTCAGATATCCTGAGGACTCAGACAAACCTGAGGGGTCAGTATGCTCGATGCTCAGACATCCTGAGGGTTCAGATATCCTAAAGACTCAGACAAACCTGAGGGGTCAGTATGCTCGGTACTCAGACATCCTGAGGGGTCAGTATGTTCGATACTCAGATATCATGAAGACCCAAACATCCCGAAGACCCAGACATCCTGAGGGCTCAGTATGCTGGAGGAGGACAAAGATTCCAAAGATAAACCGATATGGTTAAAGGGGCGAACAAAGCATGCAGGCAAGCAAAAGATTGATTTGGACGACCAAAAGAGTGTCTTTTAGACAAGCAAGAGCTAAGATCAGTCTAGAAGACTAAGATGGAAAGGTGGCAGCATTACAAGAGTTCTTGCATGGCCCGGAGCCTCCAGCTCATACTTGCCAAACCAGCTCATGCTTGTCGAAGTACTATAAATGAAAGAAAAAACAACAAGAGATGGGTTACAAAAATATTCCCAGAGAGAAAATACGTTCAGAAATTCCCAGAGAGGTGAGGTACAGAAAAATTCGAGAGATCATCCATGTACACAAAAACCATAGCACTCATATATTAATTCTTCAAATCATCTTCATCCATAATGATTCATCTTCAGGAGATGTATCAAATATTGTACGTGTAAAACTTGCAATACTACATCCCTGGCTTGGTATGCCTCCAGAGTAGTCATTTCTTGAAGAACTGGGTCAACAAATTCTTCTTATTTACAATTTATTTTACAAGTGCATGTTTTGTTTGTGAGCCGTAACCGAATTAGCCACATAATATTCTCCAAATAAAATGACTCGCGATAATTGGCGCTAGAAGGAGGGTACCAAAAAACCAACCCATACACAAACCCGTAGTTAGCCGAGGCAGAAAAAAAAATATAATGCCTCAATCTAGGAACACACAAACAGAGAGGTCGGGACAAAGTCGACCTCACGACCAGAAAGAGGCTCAGCGCCAGCCTCATAAAGATCAGACAGTGGAGACTATTAATCTTGAGGATATAGCCAATGATCCGGCGGCCACAACGAAAGCCATCACTTTCTTTCTACGAGCACAAAAAGAGAGGGCTGAAATAGAGTTGGCTAAGTTAAAAACTCAAGAAGATGAAGAATGACCCTCGCGTACACCTGATAGCGAGCAAGTTAAAAAGAAAGCTACGAAGCGGGCCAACAAAAAAGCTGATGATACGTCCGATGACGAACAACCTCAAGGGTCTAGACCATCAGCGTTTGGATGTTTGAGGCTCTCCGCCAAAGACCGAATTGGCAATAATAGGCGACAGGATCCAGGGAAGGAACAACCAATGAATATGCCCGCACATTCGGATCCCCATGATCATCCGCATGCCGAACAAAAATCGGCGGGAACAAAATTGTCTATTCACCATCGATTGGGTAGTCAAGCACAAACTTTGAAAGGGGGACTTCCCCATCACGAGCATGACCCACTGGGTCTTCATGATGGGAAACAGCCCCGATCCAAGTCTGTCAGTTCCACCAAATTTGCGGAAATGCAAAAAGCCATCGAGGGTTTATAGGCAGACCTGGCCGTGACCAAAGGACACCCTCGGGCGAGCACAATACCTTGCTCACCACTATCACCGGCGATCATGGAGGCTAAAATACAAGAGAAAGTGGCGAAGACCCGACCACCAATCCCCATGTTCGATGATGAGTCAGACCCACATGTCCATCTCAGCAAATACTCAGACTTTATGATCGCCATGAGTGCTACAGACGCGACGCAGTGCCGATCATTCCCCATGACTTTGGGTGATCGGGCACATAGATGGTTCTCTAATTTACCCGCTGCGTCCATCACATCTTTCGCTCAATTGGGACAACAATTCCTGTCCCATTTCTCATCCATGTGTGCTCGTCTGGCGCCAAAACAAAGGTTGGCGCATTTTTCCCAACTAAGAGGTGAGTCAGATCGAGCATACATCAAAAGATTTGATAAATGTTTGTATGATGGGGCCCCAGTTGAAGAGGATGCCAAGATCCTCGCAGTGGTCGGAGGCCTGACCTTGAATACTGACATGTGGAAAGCCATGCATCAAGACTGGCCGAACACATATTCAGAATTCCAAGAGCGAGCAGCCAAGATCATAGCCATGTAGGATTTGCTCGCCCAGTCACGATTGGGTCTGGAATCAACAACTAAGAAAGTTTTTGGGAAGAAAGTAATGAATGAAGGGGGGTACAAACCCCCAGGCTCTTTCAAACCATTCGAAGAAAGAGCAGAAGCAAACGCCCTAGGAAGTCTTTTGGGCGTTTCAGCAGAAACAATTTTCAACCAAATCAAAGATCGGGATATGTTAGATAGGCCTCGAAGAATCATAATGGACAAGCATCGGCTTAATGCTTCCAAATATTGTAACTATCACGAGTACATCGGGCACAATACAGAAGATTGTCGTGATTTACTTAGCCAAGTTTGGAAGCTATACGAAGATAATCATCTTACCCAATTTCTAAAAAAGCCGACGAACAGAAGCTCCCGAACAGAAAAAACTGAAGACCGAAGGGGTAAGCGTAAAGCCGAACAAACATCTGACAGTGATCCCGAAGAATCACGTAAGAGGTCTGAATTACCCAAAAGAGGGCCTCCTACTGTGGGTAGAGGTCGAGAAAGTCAAGAGATCCACATGATACGTCCTGAATATGGTCCAGTGGGTGGATGTTACCAGGCACCAACATTATCGAACAGACGTAAGAAGATGGAGATGCGTGCCTTGCAAAGCATTCATCAGGTGAAGGTGGCGAGCACATCAGCTAGCACGCCACCCTCTCACCAAATTATGTTTTCAGAAGACGATCTCGACGGTATAATCACTCCCCACAATGACTCCTTAACCATCAGTGCTCGTCTCCTCGGGTTGAAGGTGCACCGCCTCCTGGTTGATACCGAAGCTTATGTGAACATTTTGTTCGTCAACACTCTGCACCAAATGGAAAAGTAAGTTGGGGATTTGAGCAGTTATATTGAACCATGTCATCATACCATTATGGGTTTTGGGGAATCTGTAACCCGACCCTATGGTATGATTAGGTTAGGAGTCGAGTTAGAATCAACTCTAAATCTAGAGATCCGACGAACTAGAATGCTAGATTTTGTAATTGTCGATGCTCCGTCTACTTATAATGAGTTTCTAGGTTGCCCGTTTATTCAGGAATTTAAAGCGGCCTGTTCTACGTATTACTACTGTGTTAAATTTCCAACATAAGATGGAACAGGTAGTGTAAAAGGAGATCAGAAGAAAGCTCGAGATTGTTTGCTATCATGTGCACCAGAAAAGCAAAATATCGTTAACATGATGGAGCAAACATGGGAGATCGGAGAGTCAAGCCAACGAGCAAATAAGCTACCAAAATGTCCTTTATCGAACACAAGTTTGACGAGCACGGCTCCCCGCGCCAACATAAAATGCGCGAACACAGAATCTGGGATGGCAACTCATGTCCCAGATCTCCCAGATCTAATGAATATTGATCAGCCAAACGAGCTATCGGACCTAGAACCTCGCATAGGATTTGAACTTATGGAGGTTGATGACGAACACCGGGGGTCGATCCAAGATCCTCGGTGGAAACAAAAAATAAAGCGAGCAACACCTGTCGAACAACTGGAGTTTATCAACATCGACCCGAACAGACCTGAGTTAGAAGTGTTCATTGGTTCAGAATTACCTGAACCAATTCGAACAGAAATGATTGTTTATCTTCAAGCAAACTTTGATGTGTTTTTCATGGTCGCACGAGGACATGGTTGGCATTGATCCAAAACATGCATGCCACTCCCTCAACCTTGATCCAGCACAAACTCCAGTAATCCAGAAGCGCAGAAAGTTCAGTCCGGAAAAGTATGCGGCAATGAATAGTGAAATCAAAAAGTTGCTCGACAATAAACTGATCCGAGAAGTAAAATGCCCAAGATGGCTTGCGAACCCTGTGCTCGTCCGCAAGTCTAATGGATCTTGGAGACTATGTATTGATTTCACTGATTTAAACAAGGCATGTCCGAAAGATAATTTCCCGATGCCGCATATTGATTATTTGGTCGATAATACAGCAGGCCATGAGCTCATGACCTTCATGGATGCTTTTGCTGGCTATCACCAAATACCCATGCATCTGAACGATCAAAAGAATACGGCATTCTGCAGTGAAAATAATATGTACTGTTGACAGCGCATGCCGTTCGGATTGAAGAATGCCGGATCAACATATCAACGTTTGGTGAACAAAATGTTCGACGAACACATCGGCCGAACAATTGAGGTATATATTGATGATATTGTGGTGTAGAGCGAACACAA
Source organism: Stenogyne calaminthoides (assembly GCA_037126765.1). Taxonomy (NCBI): domain Eukaryota; kingdom Viridiplantae; phylum Streptophyta; class Magnoliopsida; order Lamiales; family Lamiaceae; genus Stenogyne; species Stenogyne calaminthoides. Next base: position 22,945,302 of record JBBCBC010000002.1, read on the forward strand.
GGAAGACCACATCACCCACCTCGCACAAATGTTTGATATACTCAGGGAGTACAACATGAAGCTAAATCCGAAAAAATGCAGCTTTGGGGTTCACTCAGGAAAATTCCTCGGACATATGGTCAGTCAACGGGGGATCGAAGCGAACCCATCAAAGATTCAAGCCATGCTTGACATGCAAGCCCCCAGGAGTGTGAAAGAGGTCCAAAAGTTAACCGGATGTTTAGCTTAGTAAGCGCCTTTTATAACACTAATCGGGACAAATGCAAACCTTTCTTTGATGCATTAAAGAAAGGGAAATTCCAGTGGACCGAGCATTGACAAAATGCATTCGAATCATTGAAGCAGTACCTTGCAGATACTCAGACACTATCTAAGCCTGTCCCAGGCGAACAACTCTATCTGTATCTTGCTGGATCCGAACATGCAATTAGCGTTGTGCTTTCATTTGAAGCGAAGGGACGATACACTTGCCCGTTTACTATGTAAGCCAAGTGCTCAAAGAAGCCGAGCTCTGGTACCCTCCACTGGAAAAGCTAGCATATGCTCTCGTAATGAGTGTTCAAAAATTGCGACCATACTTTTTCGATCACTCAGTCGAGGTACTGACCACATTCCCATTGCGCCAAGTCCTTCACCGACCAGATACTGCAGGCAGATTACTCAAGTGGGCGGTGGAATTAGGTCAATTTGGCATTACGTTTGCCCCCGCGAACAGCAATGAAGGGCCAAGCTATGGCCGATTTCATGGTCGAGTTGACATATCCACAAATGCCCGAAAAAGCTGTCGACCAACCATGGCATATGTACGTTGATGGCTCATCAACAAGTTCAAGAACCGGAGCAGGCGTAGTTCTCATCAGCCCAACTAGACAAACATTCACAACAACCATCCGTTTTGATTTCCCAGCTACAAATAATGAAGCCGAATACGAGGCTTTGATAGCTGGACTTCAGATGGCTATGACAATGAGAATTCAGAGGCTGATGATTTATAGCGATTCTCAGATAATCGTTTATCAAGTAACTGGCGAGTACGAGGCCCGAGGCGAACAGATGGCACAATATCAGCAACTAGCAAAAGAGTTGCTTGAGCAATTCGAACAAGTTTTCATAGAACAATTACCACGATTGGGTAATTCGTTCGCTGATGCTTTGGCACGCCTGGCAACAGCAGAAGGAGTGACAAACACAACTGAAATTGTGGTCGTCATAACTTGTTCGCCATCAGTTCCCAGAGTTATGGTTGCCCAAGTAACAGACGAACAGGAAACTTGGATGACTCCAATCCTGAGTTACTTACAAAAGGGACTTCTCCCTGAGAATAAGGCACAAGCTACTCGCCTCAGATTACAATCTGCTCGTTATACTATCTTAGACGAGCATTTGTACAAAAGAAGCTTCTCACTTCCACTATTGAAGTGTATTACTCCTGAAGAGGGTTGTGTACTTCTGGAGCAAATCCATAATGGAGTATGCGGAAATCATACAGGTGGGCTCGTCCTGGCACATAAAATAATCAGACAAGGTTATTATTAGCCAACCCTCAAAAAGGATTTACTCGTGTATGCTCGCGCGTGCCACAAGTGCTAGGTACATGCCCCACTTATTCATAGCCCACCTGAAGAATTAGTGTCAGTTTATAGCCCATGGCCATTTGCTAAATGGGGGATCGATTTGATCGGCCCATTTCCTACTGGCACGTCGGGAGTAAAATTTGTTGTGGTCGCCGTTGATTACTATACTAAATGGGCAGAAGTCGAAGCCATTGTCAAAATTACCGAACAAAGAATGTGGAACTTTATTTGGAAAAATATTATCTGTCGTTTTGGGCTTCCCCAATCACTAGTAACAGATAACGGCAAACAGTTCGATGGAAGTGAATTCCGACAAAATTGTGCTCGCTGGGGCATAAAAAAACATTACTCAACTCCGTATTATCCCCAATCAAACGGACAAGTTGAAGGCGTTAATAAAATTATCAAGCATACCCTCAAGGCTAGACTTGATAATTCCAAGGGGGAGGATGGGCTGAAGAGTTGCCCGAAATATTATGGGCCTATCGAATAACTTTCAGAACATCAACTGCGGAGACCCCGTTTGCCCTGGCATTTGGTGCAGAAGTTGTTATACCCACAGAAATCAAGATTCCGAGTCATCGAACAATGACTTTTGGAGAGCACATCAATGACCAGGCGCTCGCCCTTAGTGCAGACCTGCTAGAAGAAAGAAGAACGGAGGCTGATTTCAGGAATGCCATGTACAAAAAGAGATCAGAAAAGTTCTATAACTCCAAAGTCCGAACACGCAGGTTCAATGTAGGCGAGCTGGTCTTAAGACGAGCAACGGGAGTATCAGGTGGTGTGTTCGGCCGAGCATGTGAAGGTCCATTCAGAGTTATAGAACATTTACTAAACGGGGCGTATGATTTGGAAGATCTGAATGGAGTCCCATTGTCCTACTCGTGGAATGCGTCAAATTTGAAAAAATATTATCAATAATGACGAGCATAACCGGCCGAACAAAGTTAGCCACACAGCTGAAGCGAGCACAGTTGGCCGAACAAAGTCAGCCACATAGCTGAAGCGAGCATAGTTGGCCGAACATAATTGGCAACGTAGCTGAAACGAACATAAATGGCCAAACATAATCAGCCATTCAGCTAAGACGACCAGGACAATCCTGAAGGAAGAACACATTGTGTTCGACACATATCTTCTAGAAAGAAATGCTGGCCAGCACTATCGAAAGACAGAAGATACGTGTCAGAACGAGTTGACAAGTGGTGGCAACCAAGAAATGAACGAGTCAATCCTTGAACAAGAGTTAACAAAAAGCCGAACAGATGTCAAAAGGAGGAGCAAAAGTAAGAGGGCCAACACCAACTAGCTATGCCAGCACTAGCTTGGGATAGTTCTATAAATAGAGGCATATTGATAGTCGAAAAAAAGCGAGAAAAAAAAGATGATGAAGAAGAAAAAAAGAAAAATACTACGGTTATCGGAAGAAAGTTGGTTTGGTATGCCTCCGCACGAAGAATCCAAAGACTCGATTCAAACTATCATTCTGCTTTGAATCGAGCATCCGCCTCTAGTACGAGCTTTGTAATTTATATATGACACTCGAGCACAAGGTTGAAGCTCGTTGCGAACTTAAGATGCTCGGCAGAGTCATGGTTGCCACTCCACATTACTCACTGCTTATGCAGTAGTAAGTCACTAGTCCCTTATGCATCCCCAAAATCTCCTCCGAAGGAGGGGGATGTCGTGGTGTCCGCTCGATGCAACATGCGGATGCTGATGCTCAGGCATCTACTGAAGGGGATAGAATGGTGCGAGCTGAAGATTTTGCTTTCGGCACCGCTATAAGCGAAAGGTATCGCAGCGCCACATGCTCATGTCGCGGTACGCCAAGATAATCACAACTTGTCGGGAGGACAAAAACTTATCTTCTTCTTTGCTTGAGCATGTTACTAAAAGAAGGGTAAAGCAGAATGATGATGTGCCACATGCTTGTCAACATCAATTAGTGGACAAGGTGAGGCCAGTTCGTGTCTACTCAAGACAAGGTTTTAAATCCAAAATCATAGTCTGATGTCGATAGTTGTGTAATAGATAGTCTTCTTCAAATGTCAAATGTAAAGGTTTTAATAGAATACGACGTGTTGCAAAAAAAATAAAATTTGTTCGCTAAGATTTTCTAGTTGAAGCCTATTTGAGGTCACACCTAAGCCGGACGGCCCGAACAAAGACGAACGAGCCCAAGTTTATGTTCACCGATTTAACGAGTTCGTACTCGATTCCCACAAAGAAAAGCGAGTAATGGGTACGCAATGCAAAAAAGACGACTTCGTACATACAGATAATTCGTAAGCCTTTAAGCGGGTGATGAGTCTTGGTCAGCTAAATAAGACGGCCCTAGTACGAAGTGATCGCACCTAAATAAGACGATCGCAAACCAAGAAAGGGGGGGTTCATAAAGTTAACCCATCTGGTCGCACCTAAATAAGACGATCAACCGATTGCAACGTCAATAAGACAATCAAAAACTAAAGAAGTCAGGAGCGGGCATAGGCAAACCCAATGTTCGAATTCATTCAGAAGAAAAGATGCATAAACTAGAAAGCAACAAAGCGAACATCAAGCAACACAAGTATCAATCAATCATCAGCAACCACATTCATCCTCAACAACAATCAGGTTAGAGGACAAAGTTCAAAATATGGATTCAATAATTCAGATTTGAATTGTTCGAACAAAAGAGAAGAAAGCAAAAAAAAAAAATATATACAAGTTCAGAAGATATTGTTCAAGCAAAAAATGAAGAAGGCAAAAAGTACACAACATATGTTCGGCAAAGTAAAAATTACACTAAGGAGCAAATTCATAGTTGGGGGTGGATGGAAGAGAAATGTCAAACAAATCATGCTCGGCCCCCTCAGCAATGGCTCCTCCAGCATGGTCAGGTCCAGTATGCTCGCCAGGAGGTACACTTTGCTCGATCACAGGAGGTCCCCTTTGTTCGACCGGCACACCGATCGGACCCGGACTCAGTTCGGAGAGTTTGACCAGCAACTTCAGCAATGTTCACATCCGAGCCGTCTTCCTCATCCAGGATAGGATCATCAACCTCGATCCCTTCAGGAAGAGTGGAAAAGTCACACAGATCGTTCAAGTCAGACATCGGAAGATTGCGATCTGGTGGATTGTCGATCAGGTACTGCTGGAAACTAGATATAAGTGGGGCAATTTGTTCGCCAGTGAGTGTATGGCGAACAGACCGGATGGCATCGGCAAAGGCACATATGTAAGAGAAGTTGGACATAGAATCAACATATTCTTCATTGTGCAGCCTTGAATTTTCGAGACCCAAACGAGTGTTGGTCTCTTCAGCAATATTGAGTTGTTGGCCGAGCACATTCCTCTCACTTTCCATGGCCTCGACGTCAGTTCGGAGTCTACGAAGCTCGACATTCATCTCACTCTGAGCTCTCCGTATGCTGACCACCTCCTCCTGAGAATGATTTAGCTCCTCCCTTGCTTGACGAGCAACTTCCTGAGCCTGGCGAGCATTCTCTTGAGCCTGGCGAGCATCCTCCTGAGCCTGGCGAGCATCTGCTTGTGCCGAGGAAACCTGTCCCTAAGCCAACCTCAGTTCATCCTGAGCTCTGTTTAGATCGCTCGCCTTCTCTTCAAAACTCCTGATCAGAGCCAAGTAGTTGGCATGAAGATTGGCGGACTCAGCATAAACATTCTCAAGAACAACCATAGATTGGCCCTGGAGTACCAGGCTGAGTCGCATGTTTTCCAAGGGTGTGGGACCCGTAGTATACTCTTCCAGCTCAGTAGTCCATGCTCGAACGGGGTCTCGCATGCCTTTTGAACATGCTCGGAAATGCCAGGAACCTTGAGAACACTTGGCGAGCAGTAGTAATTTTTCAAATTGGGCATCAAGGGCGCCAACCTGCTCAACCTGCACAAACACCCGATCAAACAAACATGACAAAGAGAACAAAATTAATGAAAAAGGAGATAAAGCGAACAAGATGTACCTGTTCACCCGAGCCGGATCCCATCCCATAAATGATTTATCTTCAGGGGACCGGAGCTCGGGGTTCAAAGGGGTCCATGACCGGGGTCCAGCAGGAGGTGGAGAAGATGTGCCAACCTCCATTTCAACAATCTGTGCGACCGGACCGACCACTGAAACGGCCATTCTGATCGCTTCGGCAGTAGGGGTCTGGGTTACCCTAACAACATCAGTGCTCGTCTGAGCCTGTTCGCTTGGCATGCTCGACTGAGCTTGTTCGATTGGCCCCTGTTTGCTGGCTTCCGTCCTTGGTCTTTTTGGCGACGAAGCCTGTTCGCTCTCCCCCTGCTCGGCCGAACGAGTAGTCCTCTTCGGTCGGCTCGATTCCCCAGGAAAGGGTGCAGATGCTCGGCTTGCCCTGCTCGTCCTGCTCGCTTCTCCCCGATTTGCTCGTTGAGCCTCCCGCTCAGCTTGAATTCGAGCGAGCTCTTGAGGTCTTTTTCTTCGAGCCATCTCGGTATGTTAGGACGTACTCACGGCAACAGTAACAACAAGGAAAGCTATAAGCAAAAAAAATCCATCATGTAAGAAAGGGCAACAGCGAGCAAAAAAGTACAAAGTTTATGCTAATGTAAGAAGCGATTCTTACCAGCAGGGTTAACAGCTACAAGATGGTGAGGGGGCACGAACAAGCCTCCTTTCTTCCTCTGTTCGGCGGTATTCAGGGTCTTCACAGATTGTTCCGAGCGAGACTCAAGATCAATTTGCTAAACGCTGCTAAAATAGCCGTCGTTGGTCTCTTTGTCCGTCGCAGCTGGAATCCCTGAAATAAAGAGTAAGTTAAAATCAGTTCAAATTGAGGAACAAAAGACACAAAAATACTCACTGCGATAAACCCCGAAGTCAGTAGGGATGTCTAAACGAGCATTTGGTTCGCTTCCAGAAGCCGGGCTCTTCCAATCTCCCCCAACGAACCAAAATTTCTCCTTCCAATCACTGATTTTGTTCGACACATCCTCAATAATTTTGCACTTGGCATTTGCTTGCATGAATAGCCATCCATGTTCGCCTTTCGGATGGGTCAAATGCACAAATCGAGCAAGTTCAGCTGCTGAGGGATAATATCTAGGCTTCATTTTGCCGAACAAAGTGAGGAAGCTCATGATCATATGCCACCCATTCGGCTTAAGCTGCGTGATGGTGATATTCCATTCCACGAGCAAACGGGTGATAACTGGATGGAGTGGAAACCTAAGGCCCGCTTCCATTGTGTCCAAATTCACGGCAACACAACCCTCAGGGGGTTGGTCTGCTCGGTCATCCGGACCCGGTGCCTAGAAAAAGACATCTTTGGGGGTTTCGTAATTACTATACAATTGAGCGAGCATATCATTATCGATTACACTCGCAATCTTGCTCGCTGGGTACTCATTTTCAACCCTAGTCCTATGAGGTTGCTCGAGCCAATCAAAACTATAACGAGCATACTATGAGGGACACCAACAGGTATATCAAGTTCAGAATTTTGCTCGCCGCCTATCCCAATGTTCGATTCAGTTACATTCACAGCCATCAAAATTTCCCCCCTCACAATATTATCATCTCTATTTACATCAACATTATCTACAGCCCTAGACCTAATTTGAGGTTGGGGCAAAGAATCCTCATCTGAATCATCCGAAAAATCACTTCGGACCAAGTCCCTATCTAATTCGTTTAGGGCCTCGTCGGAATCGGAGGTAAGAACGGCAAACGGCTGCCGAACTTGCCAACGAAACTCCGAACCCGAGACATTTGTCTTCGGCGCGTTAGCATCGCTACGGGAGATTCTACCGACAGAGGGGGAAGAGGAACTATGGTGGTCCGATTCTAGGGAAACAGAAGAGTTTGAGCAAGAAGCCATAATCGCAATGAGAGAAAGTATGCAATGGTTACCTGAGTAAAAATCCTTCGCCGGAATAATGAAGCCCTCGCCGGAAATTTGTTAAGGCATGAAAGAGATGGAAAGCAGAGGCAAACAGAAGAAGAAAGGAAAGAAAAGAGATTAGGGCGGTGAAATGAGGTATTTATAGATACCAGATTCAATTTTGAAAATCTGACACGGAATACGAAACGACATCAACTAGGGCCCAATCAAATTATAACAGCCGGGTCCCGTGATGAATACAAAGCTACCCGGCTGGGGGGTATTGTTGTGTTCGATATAATTATTCAGCATTAATCGGACACGTAAGAGAGACACGTGTAATATTCAACTATTAAAATAATCATGCACGATGGACAAGTGTGCTCGACGCTCGCCGACCAAACAAGTTTGTTCGACCAGCTCGCCACTTGTCAACCAAGAGAACAAATTCGCCTATGAAGTAAGTTTTGTTCGCCAACATTCCATTTACCAACCAAAGTTGCCTAACCAAGCCTACCAGCAAATAAGCATGTTCGCCACTCAGATCAGGAAAGAAGGAATCAAATGAGCTAAGTCAAGTGATCTGAGGACTCAGACAAACCTGAGGGCTCAGACAAGTCTGAGGCCACGAACAAGTCTGTGGACTCAGACAGCCTAAATGCTCAGACTATCCTGAGGGGTCAGTATGCTCGATGCTCAGACATCCTGAGGGTTCAGATATCCTGAAGACTCAGACAAACCTGAGGGGTCAGTATGCTCGCTACTCAGATATCCTGAGGACTTAGACAAACCTGAGGGGTCAGTATGCTCAGACATCCTGAGGGTTCAGATATCTTGAAGACTCAGATAAACTTGAGGGGTCAGTATGCTCGGTACTCAGACATCCTGAGGGGTCAGTATGTTCGATACTCAGATATCTTAAAGAACCAAACATCCCGAAGACCCAGACATCCTAAGGGCTCAGTATGATCGAGGAGGATAGTATTCCAGCATAAAACTGACATGGTTAAAGGGGCGAACAAAGCATGCAGCCGAGCAAAAGATTGATTTGGACGACCAAAAGAGTGCCTTTTAGACAAGCAAGAGCTAAGATCAGTCTAGAAGACGAAGATGGAAAGGTGGCAGCATCACAAGAGTTCTTGCATGGCCTGAAGCCTCCAGCTCATACTTGCTAAACCAGCTCATGCTTGTCGAAGTACTATAAATGAAAGAAAAAACAACAAGAGAAGGGTTACAAAATTATTCCCAGAGAGAAAATACGTTCAGAAAATTCCCAGAGAGGTGAGGTACAGAAAAATTCGAGAGATCATCCATGTACACAAAAACCCTATCACTCATATACTAATTCTCCAAATCATCTTCATCCATAATGATTCATCTTCATGAGATGTATCAAATATTGTACGCGTAAAACTCGCAATACTACATCCCTGGCTTGGTATGCCCCCAGAGTAGTCATTTCTTGACGAACTGGGTCAACAAATTCTTCTTATTTACAGTTTATTTTAAATGTGCATGTTTTGTTTATGAGTCGTAACCGAATTAGCCACATAATATTCTCCAAATAAAACGACTCGCGACAGAATTCATTCATGTGAAAGCTAACTTTTGACCGTCCCGGGGGGGGAATTTCTCCAATAGAATTCACAAATAAATAAATCATGGAGGTCAAAATTAATTCAATTTTATTATCCGGAATAAAATTGTCAATTAATTATTTAAACATACTTAGTAATTTTTGATTGTGAGATTTTTCATTGGGCAACTCTCATGCAAACACATTTAAACAAATTAAATAAAGCACAAGAAAACACAAAAATAAATCAAGCAAAACGGAAAAATAAACATATTGGGCACAAATTATCCAATTGTCATGGTTTGATTTTTCTTGGATTGATTTTGAAGAAATGTCATCTTGAATTTCTCCCACTCGATCGTCTCGAAAAGTACTCCGTCTCGAAAAGCCACTCGGCCCTCGGCCTCGCCCCATGCCCGTGCGTGCCTGCATTCGTTCGCGTCGCGCGCGTGCCTCCCTTGGCACGTTTTGCACGACGCACGCCGCCTACGCCCGGTTCTGGATCTTATCCTTTAATTCTTCGTCTCCGCCTCCGTTTCCGATCCGGTTATAATTTATTTACAAAAAATAAATAAACCTAGATCTAGACTAGTCTATTACATTGATCAAATCAAACAAATCTTAATTTACTCGTGGATTTTCACACGAGGCAAAACGAATCCGAACGAATCGAATTAAAAACCACAATTTATATGCATGCATAAATAAACACATTAAATTTCATGACAATTGGATACCTGCAAAACAGATCTAGCAATTCTACTATCTAATTTCAAATTTAATGAAAACGAATTAAATTACAATTTAAAAAATTCAGAGCCCGAAACCGAGGCTTTGATACCAGTTGTTGGGGAATAAGTTGTACGGATCTATTCGGGAGAAATATTTAAATACAAATTTAATTATGATAATTATTACTAGCATGAATTAATCCTATATTAATTCAAATAATAATTCAACAACAAATCATGCATATAATCAATTCACGTAAATCCTACACATGCAGAATTTCTACGAGTTCACGTGAACGTACCTCTTGGAATGGTAATGACCTCGTAGATTAAACACACCAAAAGAACCTTCCCAAGTATTCCCTTAATCCTTGCTCGACAATCCGGTGGTAGGACAATTGCGAAGAATTAACAAATGGATAATAAATTTTGTTGTACCACCTTTGTGGATTTACTAATTTTTCCAGCACATGGAATTGTACTTGGGAATGAAAGAATCATCCCCTATTTATAGACAGGGTGGTGGTCGAAATTTTAGGAAAAAAATAATGTGGGAAAATTTTTTCTTGATCTCCAAGAAATCTTGAATATATCTCCTATATTCTTTTTTCCATAATTATAATATTCCACAAAAATTCCACCTTATCAAGTTATGGCCAATATTTTCGAAAATTTAGGGCAAGAATCCAAGATTTGGATCTTCTTGAATTTATGAGATATTCTTGTATTTCAAGAAATACATATCTTCCATAATATCGTTTCAAGAAAATCAAGAAAATCTTTCTTTCCCTTAATTATCAAAAAATTCGAAATATCAAGTATGAATAACCAAGTGGGAGATTTCTTGAATTTAATGAGATAATCTTGTATTCCAAGAATACATATCTTCATTCCATAACAAAATTCAAAGAAAATCGTTCTCCCCTTTTATCCATAAATTTCGAAAATTATGAGGAAAAAATAAGCAACAAATTTATTTTATTTTAAACACCTTTTTCAGTTATTGGACTTTATGTTGGGTTACTTGGGGGGCCTTTAGGAGAATTAAGATTGGACCTTCCAATGGATCTTGAATTATCAATATTGAGCCACAATATTATTCAAGTCCATAAATATTAATTAATCCCACTACATAATTAATATTTCACTATCCATCTTAACCCATATTACAGTCAATATGGCTCTCGGTTATTATTTCTCGTGTTTAAGATTATCTAGTCCATTAATTAATTCAAGCCACTGAAATAGCTTTCCATTAATTAATATTTTTTGTCCTTGGTTAAGCAACAATTCAACATTATTATCCATACCGAAAACTAGTTCCACTTGCAAGATTTGGTATGATAAATCTTATGAACCTCCCAAGGGGGCAAATCGAACAAGCGTACTTGCACACGATTCTCCGTATTAAATCTTAGCAATCGCATGTGACCAATAATATTGTCCAAGATAAAAAGTATTGAATCTCGTTGATTCTCTACCCATGATAAGTCAAAGCAATAGTTACCAACCACACGTGATCCTATTTAAGGAACGAAGATTAAGAAATAACGAACCACTGAGGTCTAATTCTTCCTTGTTCAGTTCTGAAGAATTTGTCCTCCTATAGGTCCTATTCAGTGCATCAGTCATGCACTAGTGTAATCTCTTGGTCAAGACAAGCCAATCTGAGCATTACACTTCAACCTTTCACGATGGATTGTTCATTTTCATCTAGGTCGTGAATGGTGTACTTTTAGTTACAAGAGATTGTTAATTTAATCTTCTGTGATCTGGTATCACTAAATTAACTACAATGTAACACATACTATTTATTGAACAGTTATGCAGTAAATATATGTAACATTCGATAATATTTAAAGCATCAGTGATAAACAATTTATTTCAGTAAATAAGTCCGAAATTCAATTTTGATTATAAAAAGTAAAAACATACTTTCTAGTATAATCCCAACACCCAACTAAGTGGTGTAGAATATCTCGTTCCAAGTAAACGGGCTGACCGATGATCATGAGGTAAAGAGCTGACCGTTCCTCCTTCTCAAGATTATCCCGGTTCGCCAACCGGCCGAAAACAGTACAGGAAAGCAGCTTGTGAATATACCGGATAACCGGGTTCTGAATTACAGTGGCTTTGGACCGCCAGGCTTTATACGGGGCAGCCCCATGAGTAATCATTTCCCAGCATTCCTTTAGCGAGTACGACACAATTTCTGTCCCTGATTCCGGTAGATCAAAAACCTCCATAAAACGCTCAATCGCCCTTTCGTGGTAGCGAACCCCCAACCGAAAAGACAACATGTCCTTCTCACTGCCCATCAATTCCACAGAGCTATAAAACTCCAATACCAAGTCTTCATATACGGGCCAATTGCCCGTATCCATATACCTCCAACCGACAACGTCCAACAAAGAGTATACATCGTCTAACAAACCCACTCGGGATAGAAATATCGGATCAAGATAGACTGTAGAGTGTACCTTTCATCCCGACTGGATGAGAGCAGAGTAGCGGCGAATATGGGTGGGGCTGCCGAACTGAATATTGTGGGCGTTTGGGTAACGGTCCAGGATTGATGACCAGCGGGTCGGCCGTGGTGGTGAAGCACCACCATCGGGTCTCAGTTCTTGCTCGCGGTGACCTCTGGAAGACCCAGCTCCGGAACTCATCCCTGTCTTTCGTTGGAAATGACTACCTGGGGAAGGCACTGGAGTAATGATGCAAGCGGAGGGAGCGGGTACTGATTTTCTGCACGGCGGTCGCAGGCGGCGCGGCTCTGGTAAGGCTGAAATGTTGCAATGCAGCGTGATGGGGAGCAGGCGGAGTGAAGTGGTAATGAAGCAGGCAAATGGAGCAGGTGAAGTGCGGCGAAGGGATGGCCTGGTGCGGTAAGCAGGATGGGAGCAGGGGATGCGGGAGGCGGAGATGGGGAATTGCACCGGGAAATGGGGTGTGAAGGAAGGAGGTAGGGAATAGGGATTTTGACTGACTTTTACCTTTTTGACCGTGTGGTAATGAACACAAGTGAAGTGGTAATGAAGTGGGCCGTGTGAATTTCACCATAAAAAAAAAACTTGGGCTCAATGTATTTCCGTATCTGGCCCACCTTAGTTTAATTCCTTCCAGAATTCACTCTTAAAGCCCATCTCAGCAAGCTTATCTCAAATTAATTCACCACAGGCCCAGTTCGAACTCCCCTGTTTAACATATGACCTCCACCATACTCCAATTAGTGAATCTGCAACAGAAGGGACCCAATAGAGTAGGGGTGAACAAAAGCGCCGGAAATAAAAAAAACAGAAATAAATAAAAAAACAGAAAATAGAAAATTAAATACGGGTTGCCTCCCGCACAACGCTTTTTTTTAACGTCGTTAGCTCGACGGATGTTTCTCTCAAACAGCTGGTGGGTCGCTCACGACCTCACACTCCACATCATCTTGCTGGAATCCTTCGAAATAATGCTCGAGTTGATGCCCGTTCACCTTAAACGTCTTACCCGTCTCAAAGCTTTGAATCACTATAGCCCCATGTGGGAATATCTCAATAACCAGAAACAGGCCTATCCAACAAGATCGCAATTTACCAGGAAATAATTTAAGTCGAGAGTGATAAAATAGGACTTTATCCCCGACATTAAATCGTTTCCTAATAATTCTGTCATCATGAAAAATCCTCGTCTTCTCCTTGTAAATCAACGCATTCTCATAAGCGTAGAGGCGTATCTCCTCAAGCTCTTGTAACTGTAGTTTCCTTTGTACTCCGGCCTCATCGAAATTCCAATTGCACTTCTTGATCGCTCAATATGCACGATGTTGTATCTCAACCGAGAGATGGCACGCCTTACCATAGACCAGATGATATGGAGACATACCAATTGGCGTTTTGTAAGCCGTTCGATACGCCCAAAGAGCATTGTCCAACCTAACACTCCAATCTTTGCGATTTGGCTGCACCGTCTTTTCCAGAATTGACTTGATCTCGTAGGTTGGACGTCTCGGCTTACCCGTTCGTCTGTGGGTGATAAGTTGTAGACAACTTATGCATAACTCCATATTTTCTAAGCAGGGCCTCGATTGTCCGATTGCAAAAGTGTGTGCCTCGATCGCTAATGATGGCCTTTGGAATCCCAAACCTGGCAAATATGTTAGATTTCACAAAACCTGCAACCACCTTGGAATCGTTAGTTCAGGTGGCCATTGCTTCCACCCATTTCGACACATAATCAACACCAAGTAAGATGTACATATGACCATAAGACGAAGGAAAAGGTCCCATAAAATCCATGCCCCAAATATAAAAAATTTCACAGCTCATAATAGGGTTTTGGGGCATTTCATTACGTCGGGAAAGGTTACCTGTTCTTTGGCATCTGTCACAAGACTTACAAAAAAGATGGGAATCCCGAAACAGTGATGGCCAATAAAAGCCACTCTCCAATACCTTATGGGCTGTGCGTTTCGAACCAAAGTGACCTCCACAGGCGTAGGAGTGGCAAAACGACAAGATTGAGTTGAACTCCGTATCCTGGACACATCGACTAATCACACGATCAGGACAGTGCTTCCATAGATACGGGTCATCCCAAACGTAGTGTTTTGCATCACTCTTCAGCTTGTCTCTTCGTGCCTTAGTCAGACCTGCAGGAAAAACTTTAGCAATGATGTAATTAGCAATATCAGCATACCATGAGGGGGTTTACTGCAGGATTCGACACTGGGTCACCCAGTGTGCCAGAATTTGCAAGATCTGACACTGTGTCACCCAGTGTCACAACTTGTGCTTCCTCTTTCGACACTTCCAGAAGCTGGTCTTCCGAAAAACTCTCCAATAGGGGCAGCTTATCTTCGTCTCTTATCAACCTTCTCAGATGGTCAGCCACCACGTTTTCAGCGCCCTTTTTGTCTCTGATTTCCAGATCGAACTCTTGAAGTAGTAGGATCCATCGAATTAACTGGGGCTTTGCCTCCTTCTTGCCAAGTAAGTAACGGAGGGCTGCATGATCCGAGAACACGATGATCTTGGACCCGAGCAAATATGACCGAAATTTCTCTAAGGCAAAAACGATAGCAAGAAGCTCCTTTTCGGTGGTAGAGTAATTTGCTTGTGCTGAGTTCAAGGTTCTCGAGGCATAATAGATCACATGTGCAGCTCGTCTGACTCGTTTCCCCAAAATAGCCCTGACCGCATAATCGCTAGCATCACACATCAACTCAAAAGGTAACTCCCAGTTTGGTGGTTGGATGATGGGTGGGGTGGTCAGCAACTCTTTCAACTTATCAAATGCCACTTTACACTTTTCATCGAAGTCGAACGTCTTCTCTTTCTGCAGGAGTGTACACAGCGGGGATGTTATCTTGGAAAAATCCTTAATAAATCTCCTGTAAAAACCTGCATGACCAAGAAAAGAGCGAACTTCCCGTACACTTACGGGGTAAGGCAAAGCAGAAATCAATTCAATCTTAGACTTATCAACCTCTATACCCCTTAATGAAACAACATGCCCCAAAACTATACCCTCTTCTACCATAAAATGACATTTCTCCCAATTCAAAACAAGGTTAGTTTCAATGCATCTTTTCAAAATGAGAACCAGATTTTCAAGACCAAGATAAAAAGAATCCCCATAAACACTGAAATCATCCATAAAGACCTCGATAATATTACCTACATACTCAGAAAAGATGCTTACCATACACCGTTGAAAAGTCGCAGGTGCGTTGCAAAGGCCAAAGGGCATCCTCCTGTAGGAGAACGTGCCAAACGGGCATGTGAACGTGGTCTTCTCCCGATCCTCCGGAGCAATGGCTATCTGAAAGTATCCCGAGAATCCATCCAAGAAACAATAAAACCTGTGCCCGACGAGTCTCTCGAGCATTTGATCAATGAATGGAAGGGGGAAGTGGTCCTTCCGAGTCATCGTATTTAGCTTACGGTAATCAATGCAGACTCGCCATCCGGTTTGGATTTTTGTGGGCACCAACTCTCCAGCTTGATTCTCGACCACGGTAACTCCTGATTTCTTGGGAACCACTTGAGTGGGGCTGACCCTCTTGCTGTCTGAAATGGGATAGATCATCCCCACGCCAAGGAGTTTGATGACCTCTTTCTTCACCACTTCCATCATTGCAGGGTTCAATCATCTTTGAGGCTCTCATGAAGGCTTGAAACTTTCCTCCATGTGAATCCGATGCATGCATAGAGAGGGACTGATTCCCTTCAAATCGGTTATCGTCCATCCTATGGCCTCCTTATGAATCTTCAAAGTCTCGATCAAGGCCACTTCATGTGCTTGAGTCAACTTGGAAGAGATGATAACCGGGAGGGTTTGATCATCTCCCAAGTATACATACTTGAGGTGAGCAGGAAGTGGCTTGAGTTCGAGTTTCGGTGCCTGTATGACAAAAGGTAAAATTTTATCAGTAATCTCGGGCAACTTAATGAATTTTACCTCATGCAGCTGATGGTTCATTCTCGAGTCAAAGTGGGTAGTCTCGGTTACTTGCTGGAGCTCATCACGTCCAACCTCGATTCCTCTCATGAGAGTGTTATCCAGCTCGTTCCTGTAACTGGATTCAAAAAGCTCAACAACCAAATGGTCAATCACATCAACAGAATAAACTGAAGAAACATCATCAGGGTGCCTCATAGCATCAAAGATATTAAAGTGAATTATTTTTCCATCGAATTCCATCGTGAGAGTTCCTTCGGATACGTTTATCTTTGTTTGGGCGGTGTTCAAGAACGGTCCCTAACAAGATAGGTACGGTAACCGAAGTATTCCCATGCATATCTAGCACATAAAAATCAGCAGGAAAAATAAGATCACCAACTTGCACTAAAACATCCTCAAGCACACCATCGGGGTGTGCACTACTACGATCAGCCAACAAAATTTCAATATTCATTTCTTTCAATGGCCCAATATTCAAAGCAGCAAAAACAACACGAGGCATAACGTTAATGGAAGCTCCTAGATCTAGCAAAGCTTGAGCAATCTTAACATTTCCAATCTTACAAGGGATAGTGAACGTACCTGGGTCCTTAAGCTTCTCCGGAAGCCTCTTTTGAAACAGGGCTGAAACGTTTTCCCCCATCACTACTTTCTCGTTGCCCTTCAGCTTGCGCTTATTGGTGCAAAGCTCCTTAAGAAATTTAGCGTATCTCGGAATCTGAGCTATTGCATCAAGCAACGGGATGTCGATTTCCACTTTCCTAAAGATGTCGAGCACCTGTTTCTCCTTGTCTGCCTTCAATGCTCGCTCCACCCTGGAAGGAAAAGGCAAAACAGGAGTATAATCGGGGTTAGAAATTGAATCACTAACCTTTTTATCACCAATTTTCGGATTCTGTTCCACACTGGGTGGCCCAGTGTCCTTCTGCCCAGAATTCTGCTTCACACTGGGTATCCCAGTGTCGGTCTGTCCAGGCTGTTTTTCTTCCGTTTCTTCGGCTGGAATTTGTGAATCAGGCTGCTTAACTTCCTCCAGCTGCTTCCCACTCCTCAACATGACAACGTTCACGTTTTTCGGATTTACCTCGGGCTGGGATGGTAGTTTCCCATGTTTACTGACGGCACTAGCGAGTTGACTCATTTACACCTCCAAATTCTTGACAGTGGAAGAGGTGTTTTGTTGGAGTTGAATCATGCTCTGCTGCATCTGTTGCTGGAATTGCAAGGACTGAGTAGTGAGAAGTTTTATCAACTCCTCTGTGGATTTCCCAGAACTTTCCATTGGTGCCTTAACCTGATATTGACCCCTTTGCGATTGTGGCCAATTGTTTTCCACTGCTGGGGGGTTCTACTGATTCCCGTACCTAAGATTTGGATGCTCTCTCCAGCCAGGGTTGTACGTATTCGAAAAAGGATCAAACTTCCGCCCTTGGAAATTTCCAATGGCGTTGGCTTGTGCCTCGTTCGGTTCCGTACACTGGGCTGGAACTCCACCTGTAGCAAGTTGCCTCACATAAGCAGTTAGTTCAGTTAATTGATCTTTGAAGGAGGAATCACTTACTGTTTGTACCAGGGTTGCAGGTGCACCCCTTTGATTAAACTGCTGAGTGTTTGCTGCCATGTTCGAGATGAGCTCTCTGGCTTATGTCATAGTAAGATCAGGGAGAGCCCCTCCACTTGCAGCATCAACCAAACTTCTATCATTGAGGGTCAACCCTTCATAAAAGTACTGGATCAAAAGCTGTTTGGAAATCTGATGTTGTGGACAGCTTGCCACCAGTTGCTTGAAACGCTCCCAATACTCGTACAGAGTCTCCCCTGTGATCTGCCTGACGCCACATATGTCTTTTCGCAAACTTGCCACACGAGAAGATGGGAAGTACTTCTGCAAGAACAATCTTTCCATGTCAACCCAGGTCGTGACACTTGCAGATGGAAGGTAGTAAAGCTACTCTTTTGCTGAATCCTTCAGAGCGAATGGAAACGCCTTCAGCTTTATCGTCTCTTCCGTCACATCTTCGGTCTCATGTGAGAGCAAAAAACATGGAATTCCCTCACAAATTTGTGTGGATCCTCACCTGCATTACCATGAAAAGCAGGCAACAAGTGAATTAAACCAGACTTATGTTCGAAATTGGTACCCTCGGTAGGATAAATGATGCACAACGGCTGCTGAGAGAGCTGCGGGCTCGCCAATTGCTTCAACGTTTGCTTAGCCATATCTTCCTCCTCGGAATCAGACTCGTTGTACTAACTTTCAACTGGAAAAGGAAACGATTCGAATAATCTCCTCACTTCTTTAGCTTGTTTTCTCAAGTCTCTCTCCAAATTGGTAATCTCGGGGCAGAATAAAAGGTCCTTGCTGCCCTTCGATCATGTGAACATAAACTAGGGGAAATCCTGAGGAGAAAACAGAAAAAGAGGGCGTGAAGCTTAATAAGAGAGACGAAAAAGAAAAAATAACACGAGGTAAAATTGCAAAGAAAAAGAATGCTGAACAGCGACACTAGGTCACCCAGTGTCAGTGGACTGCATAGTTTCTTGCAACTTACGAAAATGAGCTGGAATTTTCCGAGACCAGAAAATACCAACGAAACACACTGAAATTCAGAAATATAACAGAAAATAAAATCTCAAAAATATCTAACAACGGGCACAAAAACAATTTCACCATTTCCCTGGCAACGGCGCCAAAATTTGACTGCACTGTCGAGGTGCGACAAAAATAAATTATAATAATCCGGACTATCCTACTAACTTGTAGAAGCGATAAATACGGGATCGATCCACAGGGAGCACGGATTATTGCAATTATGCCAATTGATTAATTATTGAGATAACACACAAAGGGGGGGGTTGGTTTGGATTTTTATACTAAGAGAAAAATAAAATAGCGAACTAATTAAATAAGATGAAACAATTCAAAATAATAATATGAAAGATTTAATGGATGAAATCAATGAGAAATAAATACCCCAACTCACGGTTCATTCATCCCCCATGTTAACATGACTAATTTAACCTCAACGTTTACTTTATTTGGTTTCAAGATTAATGTCCCTTAGGAATCAAAAGCGCTTCGATTCCTATCCCTTAAGTTTATTTAAATGAAAAGATGCCCCTTCAAGAAAACTTTTTTAACTAAGCAGTCTAGGTTAGCCCGTAGATTTAACCCAGTTAACAACATTAATTCCTAGGATAGAGAGCAAATAAATTCCCAAGTACACTTAGCGCGACCCGTAAGAATCCGATTTAATTCACCCTAGTGATTCCACTAGTTGTTACCAAGAGTCTCCACATATAACAATTACACGGATTACATGCTTAGATTTACAGACATATTTAAATAATTAACCTAGATGACCAGTCTAAACTAATAAATTTAAACACGCAAGAAATTAAAGCAGATAAATTAAACAATCCCAAAAACAAATATCGTAAACGTCTCGAATTAAATAATCACATTAAAACATGAGTTCAGAAATTCTCGGAGTTGGGATAAAAAAGTTAGCCCCTAACAAACATAATTATCGTACGCAAGTTTTTAATCAGAAAATTAATTAACGAAATAAACTTTTAATAAAATTCCTGCTCCTCTTCGATGCTTCTGCCCTTCTCCAGAAATAGTGGTAACGTCTGCTGCTTGCCTTCCTCTCTCTCCAATCTAATATATGTGCCGTGCCCTTCTTTTCTTTTCCGGAATATAATATGTCTCTCAATTAAGGGCCCTTGATATTTAATTCTGGACGTGGCCCACTTTTCCTCCATAATTATCCAGTCAAATCTTTCCACAATATCTTGACCAAATCTCCTCCATATAAAAAACACACGTTGGACTCTTCTTAAACTGCTGGAACATGGGCCTGCACTGGGTCGGCCAGTGTGGGCTTTTACACACTAATTTGGCCCAGTAATTCTTTCGCTCAAAAATCACCTAAAGACACTTAAAAACACACAAAACGATCAAGTGCAGAATTGTTCAATCAAATCACATATAAGTAATCTAACATGTCATTTTAACATAAACAAGCCCAATAAATTGTACTCTATCATATTAAAAACATGCACATTTTGCTACCTATCATCGAGTAACTCGCGAGTCGAGCCGGGCTCGACTCGTTAAGCAATCGAGCTTATACACAACTCGAGCTCGAGCTCGAATATCTATCGAGCGAGCCAAGTTCAACCTTTATCGAGCCGAGCCGAGTCGAGTTCACGAGTGGCTTGTTTCGTATAACAACACTACTTATTTACAAGGAACTGTTAATGTGATCTTCTGTGATCTGGTATCACCACACTAACTACAATGTAACACGTAATATTATTGAACAATTATGCAGTAAATATATATAACATTCATTCATATTTAAAGCAACAGTGATAAATAATTTATTTCAGTAAATAAGACAGAAATTCAGTTTGGTTATACAAAGTAAAAGCATACTTTCCTATATAACCCCAACAATCTCCCACTTATACTCAAAGTCTGCTTTTAAGTATACCGTAGCATGTCTCATGTTCTACGTGGCATCTAATGTCACCTACATGAACCTAATAACTTTCTCCCACTTATACTCAAAGCAGATTGGCGATGCACTTGATAACCATTCCTTCCACACGTCTCTCTAATGTACTCTGAGAGGCAGACACTTTGTGAAAGGATTAATTAGGTTATTTTCCGATGCGATCTTCACTACCTCTACATCTTCTCTCTTAACGATTTTTCGTCTATGATTTATTTCCTTCAGTGTGCTTGTTTGACTAGTGGACTCTTGGTTCCCTTGAATTTGTAACTGCCCCAAGCAAATATTGCTAGACAAATTCGGAACTCCATCCAAGTCCACTTAGAAAGTCTAGAGCCAAACTAGTTCCTTCACTGTTTCACAAATAGCTACTTACCCGACTTCCATGGTTGAGTCAGTGATGCATTTCTGCATCACACTCGTCCATTTCATGGCTACACTTCCCAAATAAAAGCACACTAACTGAGGCAAATAGTTTCTAGAATCTATGTCTGATTGAAAATATGAGTCCGTGTAACCGACTTTTCAGATACTTCAGAATATTTTTAATTGCAGTCCAATGTCTTTCCTTGGGTTACTCTAATATCTCGCTATGTACCATGCAAACGACAAATCAAATATCCGGTCTCGTGCACAACATTGCATACATAAGGCTTCCGACAACCGAAGCATAAGGAATGCCTTTCATGTCATCTATCACCTTTTGCATCTTAGGACACATTTCCTTGGATATATGGATTCCATGTCTGAAAGGTACAAAACCTTTCTTGGAATCTTACATGTTGAATCACTTCAAGACAATATCTATGTATGAAGCTTGTGATAAGCCGATCATCCTTTTCCTGCGATCTCGAGTGATCTTGGTCCCTAAGATGTGACCGGCTTCTCCTAAGTCCTTCATATCAAACTGTTTTGATAGCCATGCCCTTACGTCTGACAATACCTTTACACCGTCCCGTTGAGCAGAATATCATCTACGTATAGTACCAAGAATACCAAGGCAATTCCAACACGCTTCTTGTACACAAAACTCTCAAAATTGTTTTGATAAAAATATTGATTCCAAGCACGGGATGCTTGTTTCAGTCCGTAGATGGACTTCTTGAGCTTGCAAACCAGATGCTCTTGGCCTTTTTCAATAAAGCCCTCGGGTTGTTGCATATAGATTTCTTCTTCAAGACTTCCGTTAAGGAAAGATGTCTTGACATCCATTTGCCAGATCTCAAAATCAAGATGTGCAGCTATCGACAAGAGAATACGGATGAACTTAAACATAGCTACAGGCAAAAGGTCTCCTCATAATCGATCCTCTTCTTTCTAAGTATATCCTTTTTGTTGGGGTTATACTGGAAAGTATGCTTTTTACTTTGTATAACCAAACTGAATTTCTTATTTATTTACTGAAATAAATTATTTATCACTGTTGCATTAAATATGATTGAATGATATATATATTTACTACATACATGTTCAATAAATAGTACGTGTTACATTGTAGTTAATTTGGTGATACCAGATCACGGAAGATCAAATTAACAGTTCCTCATAACTAAGTACAAATTCACAACCTAGATGGAAAAGAACAATCCATCGTGAAAGGTTGAAGTGTAAGGCTCAGATTGGCTTGTCTTGACCAAGAGGTTACACTAGTGCATTATGATGCGCTGAATAGGACCTACAGGAGGATAAATTCTTCAGCACTGAATATAGAAGAATTAGACCTCACTGGTTCGTTATTTCTTAATCTCCGTTCCTTAAATAGGATCGTGTGAAATTAATAACTATTGCTTTGACTTATGATGGGAAGATAATCAACGTGATTTGATACCTTATATCTTGGACAATATTATTAGTTACACGACGATTGCTAAGATTTAATACGGAAAATCGTATGCAAGTACGTCTTGCTTGATTTGTCCCCTTGGTGGGCTCCGAAGCTTTATCATACCAAATCTTGCAAGTGGAAATTTATTTCCGGTATGGATAATAATGTTGAGTTGTCTTTACTCCGAGGATAAAGATATTAATTAATATAAAGCTTTTTTAGTGGCTTAATTAATTAGTGGACTAGATAATCTTAAACACGGGAAATAATAACCGGGAGCCATATTATTGTAGCATCGTAATATGGATTAAGATGGATAGTTCAATATTAATTTTATAGTGGAGTAAATTAATATTAATGGGCTTGAATAATATTTTAGCTTAATATTAAAGTTTCATAGCCCATTGGAGGTCCAATCTTAATTATCCTAAAGGCCCCTCTAATAGCCCAATTAAAGTCCAATTAATGAAAGGATAAGAAAATATTATTGCCCTATTTTTCTTGAAATTTTCGAAAATTATGGGACAAGAAAGGGAAAAGATTTTCTTGAAAAGATTTTATGGAAAAATATAAGTATTCTTGCAATACAAGATTATCCCACAAATTCAAGAAATAAAATCTTGCCTTCTTGTGCATTGAATTTTTCGAAAATTCCATATTTATAAGGGAGGAAATTTTTGTGGAAAATTTATTTATGGGAAAGAGAATATATTGGATATATTCAATATTACTTCTTGTACAAGAATTAAAGATCTTCCCATATCCAAATTATGCCAAAAATTTCGACCACCCATTGTTATAAATAGGGGATGAAAATGCAATTCCATGTGTTGGAAAAAATTAGAAATCCACAAAGGTGGTGGCATATATTTTTTGCTTTCTCCTTTATTAAAATTGTTCGTGAAAATCCTTCCACCAGATTACATTTGTGGACGTGAAACATATTTGAGAAGGCACTTTAGGTTGATCCATCGTCTCAACGGTTGTCTGTACAAGAGGTATGTAATTTCGTAACCCCTAGATTCCGCATGCTTAGGATTTACGTGGATTACGTGTACGCATGTTGTTGTTACTTATTTAATTATTATGTTGAATTAATTTAGGATTGATTCATGTTAGTAATTAATTGAATAATTTAAATATGTATTTAAATACACCTCGAATAGATCCGGGCACCCCGTATTTCCCAACAACTGGTATTAGAGCCATGATTTCGAGCTCTGTATTTAAATTGTTATTTAAATTTGTTGGCCATTAAATTTTAATGAAAATTTGATAGTAGAATTGTTAGATCTATTTTGCAGGTATCCAATTGTCATGGTATTTAATGTGTTTTATTAATTTCATGCGTTTGATTGGTTTTAATTCGACTTGTTCGAATTTGTTTTTCTCGTGCAAAAATTCACGAGTAGATTAGGTTATTTGATTTGTTCAATGTAATAGACTAGTCTAGATTTAGGTTTATTTATTTTTGTAAAATAAATTGTAACCTGATT
This sequence comes from Stenogyne calaminthoides, assembly GCA_037126765.1. Classification (NCBI taxonomy): domain Eukaryota; kingdom Viridiplantae; phylum Streptophyta; class Magnoliopsida; order Lamiales; family Lamiaceae; genus Stenogyne; species Stenogyne calaminthoides. Next base: position 22,969,338 of record JBBCBC010000002.1, read on the forward strand.
GAAGACGAAGACGGAGACGAGAAATTAAAATGGATCCAGAACCGTAAGCGGGCGATGTTCATCGCACGAAACATGCCAAGGGGGGCATGCACACGATGCGGACGTCGCCAGGCACGCACGGGCACCACGCTAGGCATTGGGAGGGATCGGCCCTGGACACGCACAGGCGCACTAGGGCACGAGGAGCGGGCGCGCGCTGGGCGTGCATCAGACAGGGCGAGCGGACGAGGCGGAGTGGCCGAGGCATGGGCGGGCGCATCCCGGCCCGATGCTTGCCGAGGCTGCAGAGCACCGTAGGGGCGACTGTTGGGAAATTTATAATTAGTTTTGATGGAAGTTCCAAAATAGATTGTAATAGGACCAGTCAGACCTGTTAGCTGACTGATGACTTAGAATCAGGATAGGATGACCAGCTGAGTTGTATAAACAACTGATGTATAAGATAGGTCACATATTGAGGGGGAACTCAATATGTATAGGTCAGGTCAGAAGATCAGACAAGTCAGGTTAGAAGATCAGACAAGTTAGGTCAGAAGATCATAAGATTAGATAGTCAGATGATCAGGTGTAGATATGAAGAAGAAGACCAGAAGACCTGAAGATCAGATGACTACCAGAAGAACAAGATCAGAAGACCAGAAGACCTACATCAGTCGAGTCTGCTAGTTGAGCTAAGACAACTTGCATCAGAAGACTTTATCAGGTAGGCTGATCAGTTTTATCTGATCAGGTCAGCTCACACCTGGTGACAACTGATGGTGCACCAGACCATATGTGTCAATCAGACAAGAAAAATGTCAGCCTTAGTTGGTAAAACAAACACTGAATAAGTGTACTTGTTAACCAATGAGAACGAGACACATACGTACTGAGTTGACAATGGGGATTCGATGCTGCATAGTGAAATGGCTAGAAAGGACAAATATACATACTTTCGGCCATGCCGTTCCTGAAGCACGTCACATCAAGCCTGCAAACTACCAAAAATAGCCTGAAATTCAAATTGCTCTCCAACGGCTATTTGATTTCACGATCTATAAATATGGGATCATCCTTCATAGTGAAGACACGAAAATTATCATCAAGCTTAAGCTATAGCAATTTCCGCACGAAGAACACTAAATTGAAGCTTATTTTCTAAGTGTTCATCCCATAGTTCTTAACATAGAAATCTTATCCTCTAGCTTTAGGCTACACAAATACTAGGATAGATTTCCAGTTGGAACAACAACAAATCTTATACCCAAACTCAAAAGTGAGGTTAAGTTTGTTTTGCAATATTTCAGACTAGGGTTTCTAGTTTCTGATTTCTGGGATCGGTTGAGTGAGAACTCCTTAAACATCTGTTGGTTGTACTGTGTTATACTAACACATTAAACTAAGTCCAAGTTGGTTAAGTTGGTGCCCCTGCTGATAGGGAAGAGTGGACGTAGGAGTGGTTGTCCGAACCACTATAAAAATCTTGTGTGTTTATCTGATTTACTTACTTTACACTATAGCACGCTACCTGATTTGATATTGCATACATATTCTGAGTCTGGATCAGTTTTGCATCAAGCAACTGATCTGATCAGCTTGACACTTTGTCATCTGATTGAAAACAGATAAGCTGAAATCTACGTCTACAAAACTGGTTTTTCACACGGGTTAAAACTTAGCTTCAACACATCAGTTAAACTGATAGACACCGAACTAATCTGCCCTCAGGCGATCAGTAAGTTGGATATTAGTCCAAACTGATCCACACACACTCTGATCAGGCATACTTGCTCTCACACCTTATCTTGCACAAAAAGTTTCTAGAAGTCTATTCACCCCTCCCCTCTAGACTTTTGCCCTCACGAAAACCCGTTCGGGACCTACAAGTGGTATCAGAGCAGTGGTTCTACGGACCACTGGCTTTGAGTATCATCGGTTCTTGAGGAAGAACCATTGTGGTCACTTGAACAGATCTTGAAAAACCTATTTTTAAATTCATCTGTTTTCAAAACTCACAATCAGCATGGATAATACTTCTGGTATGTATCATGATCTGCCTAAGTTTTCTATTGACGAGTATGCAGACTGGACCATACTCATGAGCAACAATCTGGGAGCCATAAGCAGCAGAATGATGGAAGTTCTTGAACAAGGACCCATCATCATCTACTACAACAACCCAGCTGAAGGAGGTGATCCAGAATTTCCAGTTGGAGCCCAAATTAGAAAGAATCCTTCTCTGATGGATGCCGAGGAAAGAAAATTGTCAATCACGGATCTTGTGGCGGACATATTATTATGAAGACGATGGACAAGATAACTAGAGAAAAGATCAAGTATCTCAAGATAGCCAAACAGATGTGGGATACGCTTGCTGAGATGTGCGAAGGAAATGATTTGATCAAAGATAACATATTGCAAGCCAAACTGGTTAAGTTTGAGAAACTCAAGATGCTACCAAATGAAACCATAAATCAGCTCGATGGAAGAATCACCATGTCTGTCAACAAGCTATGGGAACTGGGACGAGAAATATCAGACAAAGACATCAACTACAAGATCTTGAGATCTCTGACAAAGAAATGGGATATGAAAGTTACTGTGATAAAGGATTGTCAAGATATTGCAAAGATGAAGCCGAGCAACCTATTTCTGAGCCTTAAAGCCCATGAGTTTGATCTGATTGAAATAGGGCAAGAAGAAGATGATGAGTTTCCTGCAAAAGTCACACCTGCCACATCAAAAGCAGATGCATTCAAAGCAGCCGGCAGCAACTCAAAGTCTACTGAACCTATTGAAAATATCATAAGTCGAATGAGCAGTTTGCTTTTGTCGACGAAAACTTGAAAGATCCAACATTCAAGCGGGAAAATATCAAAAATTCTCTGAGACTATCGAGCAAGCGGGGAAGAGATAGGAGGTCGGTGACGGATCACAAGAAAGGAATAGGTCGATGACAAAAGAGATGATCGATCGGCGATAGAAGAGACAACATATCGAAAGAGAAATTCGATCACAGCAAACAGGGGGAAGTCACGGCCAGATTTTCTGAAGGAATGACTCACTTTGGCGAAGAAGTTTAAGTGGGCGTGGAGCATGTTTCAAGCGTATCGAAACCAGTCACTATAGTGCGATCGCTTATACCGACTCCAAAAGAAAGAAGACAAAGCGAAACAAAAGAGAGCAAAGATGAGAGAGCAGAAAAGCCATGGTTGCTGATACATCTGGGATAGATGACTCTTATCTACCTTCAGAAGATTCTGGTTATTCATCTGTAGAAGACTTCTGCCTGATGACCAATGCTGATAACTTCAACAGCTTCGACGATCGATGTTCTCATCTGATGATGACATCTGCCTCATGGTCAAGGACGCTGATCAATCTGAGGTAACTTCTAAACCTTCTGTGTTTTCTGTTTCCACACCTGTTGTGCTAAGCACACCTGCTGGAGAGATTGACCTGCAACTCTACAATGAGCAATTGCTTGATGATCTCTCTAATGTAGTAGACACTTATACAATAGTGGAAGTTGAGAACGATAAGCTGAGGGCAGAGAACATTCAACTTGTTAAAGATAATGCTGGAAGCAAAGCTGCTGAACTGAAATCAGTTGAGACTGTTCAGAAGATGACTACAGAACTGGAGTTTCTGAAAGTCAACTCTTCTGATCAGGGTAAACTGGTTAAGGAACAGCAAGCTATTAACAAACAACAAGCTGATGATCTTAAAATCCTTCAAGCTAAGTTTGAAGAACTCTTCCGATTGCATGAGAGTCTAAAAGCTACTGAGGATAGTTTGCGTAAGAAAATAGAGGTTTTCACGAAATCATCTAAGACCGCTCAAGATCTGAACAACTATTTTCGTACGTAAACTAATAAGAAGAGAATTGGGTATGAAAACCCTTCTGCATCCTCAAAAGGCCTTCTGGTTCACTTCAGAAAAGTGTAACCAAACGAGTTTCTGATCAAGATACACGAAAAGTAAAATCTGTATCAGATAAGGGAAAATGATCAGCTGACCAAGCAAGGAAAGTTCCAGATCAGAAAGGGAACATAAATGGACCCCAACTGATCAGACATCAGCCGAGGAATCAACAGAAGAATCTTGTTCTTTTGAAGAGACCTCAGCCAAATCAGCAGAGTAGGCCTTAGTCTGGACCATCTCGCGAGGGATAGTCCCAGCTGAAGTCAACTCAATCCAAGCTGCCTAACAAGCAAGCTAAGGGTAAACTGCTAAGACCATCTATGCCAAAAAGATATGAATCTTTTAATGGTAGCAGTCGTACCTACCCTTACAATCAGAAACCTAGGGCTGCTGCACCTGAGCCCCACTGGATTAAAAGAAGACAAATATCAATAAAAAATCTCAAGTCTTCTGATTCATCCAAGGCTCACACTAATGATCATACTGACCAGATTGCATATGAAGAGACGTATGATTATGTAGTTGTTTATGGGAGATAAATCAAGCCCTCTGTTTTCAACAAAGGTGCCAGATTTGTTTGGATCCCGAAAGGTATTTCTAACCCCCAGGACCCGATTCTACTGGGGTACCTAAAGTCTGATCTGATTTCAGGTTCGTGTGGGTTTGGCCAATAAAGGAGGTGTACAAGCAACTATCTGGTACATCGATAGTGGATGCTCAAGGCACATGACTGGAAACAAACATCTCCTCAGTTCATACATAGAACAAGAAGGCCCACGTGTACTCTTTGGTGATGATAACTTTGGTTTTACCAGAGGATTCAGAACCTTAGAGAATGATGATGTACATGTTACTGGAGTCTCGTATGTCGATGGTTTGAAGCACAACCAGTTATCGGTTTCACAATTCTACGATAACAGATTCAGTGTTGAGTTCTCGACTGATCAATGCACTATCAAGAATTGAGCTACTCAACAGATTTTGTTAACTGGTTCAAGAAAGGGAACAATCTACACTGCAGATTGGAACATTTGTCCAAGAAATGTATGCCTGATTGTTAAGAGTTCCAAAAGCAACAGTTGGCTATGGCACAAGAGAATGAGCCATCTGAACTTTAAAACTCTTAACAATATAGCAAGGATGTCCCTGGTTGAGGGTCTCCCGAATGAGGTATTCTCTAAGGATCAGACAAGTGTCGCATGTTAGAAGGGAAAACAGGTTAAAGCCTCATTCAAAGGGATCCCAGGACCAGCATCCAGCAGAGTACTGCAACTGCTCCATATGTATTTGTTTGGACCAGTTGCACCACTTAGTCTCAGCGGACACAAATACACTCTGGTAATCGTGGATGAATATTCCAAGTTTACCTGTGTTTTATTCTTGTATAAGAAAAATGAGACTACAACAAAGATACCTGAGCTGCTCAAGAAATTGCAAAATGAGAAAGGTGTCAGTATTGTAAAAATCAGATCCGATAAAGGTACAAAATTTCTGGACTCCTTTATTACTGACTTTTGCACTAAGTTTGGAATACAACATGAAACAACAGGTACAAGAACACCACAACATAATGGAGTAGCAGAACGGAGAAACAAAACCTGCTCCTGTAGATGATGCTTATGTCTCCATCTCTCACAACCCCTTCAACACTAAGACTCTTCTGGAATCTCCAAAATCAGAGAGCCCCGTGCTATTCATTCTGAAAAAGCAAGTGAAGGAGTATCTGCTTGGATTATGCCCTGACTTGATCAACCATCCTGGCATCCAGCACAAGCTTGAGGAGATCGTACTCTGGAGGGATGTTCATTTAAAAAGCATCGAGGAATTTTTATCCTCATGGAAGCTCTCGACTCTGATTATTTCGTGGATTTAGAGATGAGATGCTTGGAGAATGCTAGAGTTGAAAGTGCTGTTGAATTAACATCTGATGATGATATCAGATGGTTAATTCATGAAAGGTTTGGGATCGCAAGAGATGTTGATGGATCAGAAGCTTGGGTTCAGATTGATGAAGATTTTGAGTAAGCTATAGATGAAAGACCCATCTTGGATGAGACCCAGGCATCAACATCTGGGACGGGGCTTCTTGTTTTGAGTGCTGATACCCTAGATCTCATGACATCTAAGATTCAAGATGGGGTAAAAGCTTCCATTGATGCACAATTCACAACTCTTACATCAACTATGATGAAGAAGTTTGAGGAAGAATAGAGGAACCTACTAGACATGGAGAGGAAGCTAACTGTTGAAAAAATCGCTCACATGCATGATTCTATCCTCAGCTTTGTGATGCAGCGGGTTGATCCTCTTGCTGAAAAGCTAAAGCTTCAGACTGATATGCTTGGAGAGACTCAAATTCTCTTGGAAAGTGTCTGGGGATCTTTAGAGAGAACTGAATCCTGCTTAGTTCTTGGCTGGAAAAGATTTGAAGGATCCTTTTACAAGACCAGGAAGGCCATTGAATCAGGTTTAAACAGGCTACTGGGTCCTGCACCTTCTTCTGCAAGTGTTCAGATAACTCATCTTGCTGTGGAAGAACTTAAGGAGGAGATGACGAGTCAGTTTAGGGCTCTGAATCACAGGCTGTCACACCGTTTTGATGCAACCAAAAAGGGGGAAGGACAAGAACAAGAAAAACAGATGCAGTTGGTAACCATTACAAAATTACTAGAAGCCACCTCATCTGCTATGCCTGAAGTCTCTCCTTCTGAAGATTTGAAACAAACCGTGGAGCAACACAGCAAGGAGATTGAGGCTCAAGGAAAAGAGATTACTGAGCAGAAGTCCGCTCTGTCGGAAGTTGTTGCCAGAGTTGACAAAGTTGAAGACTTCTCCTCCTTTGTGCAGAAAAGGATGGAAACTGATGATCAAGCAAGAAGTCTTGAGCTTGCCAAGAAACTGTTTGTAGAAGAGGAAGAACGCAATGAATCTGAACAAACTTTGAAGAAGAGGAAAGGCAAGGGCAAACTGGTAAAATCAACTGCTGAAGCTCAGGGACAAGGTCAGCTAACTACAACCAGATCCAGAAGCCAGATGACCCTTGAGCAGATACAAGAACAGAAAACCAGACAAAGGGTAATGGATGCTGCCATCAAAAAGCAGAAAATGGCAGAGGCGGAAGGTCTTAACATTGCGTACATCAGGAAGCAGAGGAAGAAGGAAGCTGCCGCAGAGGACATTGTCTGGGAAGAGAGAGCTTTTTTGGCTAATGTTAAAGACATTCTCTGTGCTCGGGAAGACGTGCTTCCTGAGTAGGACCAGATCAGGGGTGAATGGCTGTGCGATGTATATATCTTGGAGAAGAATCCGATTCATCAAGATCAAGTTGCAAATGATGATGAATTCCGGAACTGGTTAGAAACAAAGTATCCTGATTTCTACCAGGTTGTTATGAAGGAAGGAAAGATTATGTCCTTAATACCTGAAGCACCTCCCTTCGAACAACTCCTACCACCTCTGCGTCCAGACAATAATCTTGATCCTATCCGGTTTAAGAAAGCATATTATGAATTCACAAAGAAAGGAGGGATCATTGGGATAAACAGATTGGAGCAGTTGATGCAACGGATGTACAGACTGTTTGGCATCCCAAAGGAGCTTAAAAAATTCAAGCACATCTGATGAAGAAAACATCTTAGTATCAGATGATAGGTATATTATGTAATCTGTAATCACGCATCTACTTTAATAAAATATCATATCATTTTCTGATTCTAAGACAATTTCTCATTGTCTTCTGATCTGTACACTATCTTTATTATCTGCCTTTTATTCATATCATCTGTTTTTCTGATTGTATGTTTTGGTTCCATCAAAAAGGGGGAAATTGTTGGGAAATTTGTAATTAGTTTTGATGAAAGTTCCAAAACAGATTGTAATAGGACCGGTCGGACACATTAGGTTGTTGGTGACTTAGAATCAGGATAGGATGACCAGCTGAGTTGTATAGACAGTTGATGTATAAGATAGGTCACATATTGAGGGGGAACTCAATATACATAGGTCAGGTCAGAAGATCAGAAGATCAGACAAGTCAGGTCATAAGATCAGACAAGTCAGAAAATCAGACAAGTCAGGTCGGTAAGAAGTTCAGAAGATTAGATAGTCAGATGATCAGGTAAAGACATGAAGAAGAAGACCAGAAGACCTGAAGATCAGATGATTACTAGAAGAACAAGATCAGAAGACCAGAAGACCTACATCAGTCGAGTCTGCTAGTTGAGCTAAGACAACTTGCATCAGAAGACTCTATCAGGTAGACTGATCAGTTTTATCTGATCAGGTCAGCTCACACCTGGTGACAACTGATGGTGAACCATATCATACGTGTTAATCAGACAAGAAGAATGTCAACCTTAGTTGGTAAAACAAACACTGAATAAGTGTACTTGTTAACCAATAAGAACGAGACACGTATGTACGGAGCTGATAATGCGGGATTCGGAGCTGCATAGTCAAACGGCTAGAAAGGACAAATATACATGCTTTCGGCCATGCCGTTCCTGAAGCACGTCACATCAAGCCTGCAAACTACCAAATATAGCTTGAAATTCAAATTGCTCTCCAATGACTATTTGATTTCATGATCTATAAATAAAGGATCATCCTTCATAGTGAAGACACGGAAATTATTATCAAGCTCAAGCTATAACAATTTCCGCACGAAGAACACTCAATTGAAGCTTATTTTCTAAGTGTTCATCCCATAGTTCTTAGCATAGAAATCTTATCCTCTAGCTTTAGGTTACACAAATACTAGGATAGATTTCCAGTTGGAACAACAACAAATCTTATACCCAAACTCAAAAGTTAGGTTAACTTTGTTTTGCAAGATTTCAGACAGGGTTTCTAGTTTTTGATTTCTGGGATCGGTTGAGTGAGAACTCCTTAAACATTTGTTGGTTGTACTGTGTTGGACTAACACATTAAACTAAGTCCAAGTTGGTTAAGTTGGTGCCCCTGCTGATAGGGAAGAGTGGATGTAGGAGTGGTTGTCCGAACCACTATAAAAATCTTGTGTGTTTATCTGATTTACTTGCTTTACACTATAACACACTACCTGATTTGATATTGCATACATATTCTGAGTCTGGATCAGTTTTGCATCAAGCAACTGATCTGATCAGCTTGACACTTTGTCATCTGATTGAAAACAGATAAGCAAAAATTAAAGTCTACAAAACTGGTTTTTCTCACGGGTTAAAACTTAGCTTCCGCACATCAGTTAAACTGATAGACACTGAACTGATTTGCCCTCAGGCGATCAGTAAGTTGGATAACAGTCCAAACTGATCCACACGCACTCTGATAAGGCATACTTGCTCCCACACCTGATCTTGCACAAAAAGTTTTCAGAAGTCTATTCACCCCTCCCCTCTAGACTTCTGCCCTCACGAAAACTCGTTCGGGAGGAGCACGGGCATGGTTGCTCGTCCAAGTGGGCGGCTGGATGCGGACGTGCATCCCGGCTGCGAGCTACTTGGCGTGGTGATTCGAGACAAACGAGTGGGAGAAATCAAGACGGAGTTTCTTCCAGATCAAGACAAGGAAAATTAAACCATGACAATTGGATAATTTGTGCCCAATATGTTTAATTTCTTTTTTGTTTTGATACATTTTATTTCTTATGTTTCTGTTTAAATTAGTTTAATGTGTTTGCATGAGATATTGCTTGTGTAAAATCTCAAACTCAAAAATTACTAAGTATGTTTTATATAGTTAATTTGGTTTTGAATCAAATTAATTTGACCTCCATGATTTATTTATTTGTGAATTCTTTTGGAGAAATTCCTCTAAGGGACGGCCAAAAGAAAACTTTCACATGAATAAATTCTCAAAAAGATGATTCTGAATTATTACTAGTGGCGACGATGACCCTCCCAAGAGGCTCATTCAAAACGAAATAATAATTCTGTATTTAATCATGGTTATTACTTAGGTATAAAATTTATATACATATACTTCCCTGAAGTCCCTGTCAATTTTATATTGGTCACGTGGGAGCCAACTACTAATTTTTTTAATTAAAGGTTTGTAATTGTTCTTGTTTGTAACCTGCTTAAATGTGATTTAAATGATGACCCACCCACGTGGCTCATTTAAACTGTTTTAAGATGTTGGTTGATACATCTTCATATTTTTTTGAGATTTTAATATGATTCATGTGATCAAATTATGTGATTTTCTTTGTGTTGATCTGGATATTGGAACAAGATGTATGTTTATTTCAGTCTCATCATGTCGTAACCTTTTAATACACTGAAATATATGCTCAAAGAACATCAACTTACTGGTAAAATCTGTTGTGGCCTCGCCACGACAAGGCGATCACTCCAGGGCGACCATCGGAATCAGCTACCAAGTTATAGCAAGCACCTCGGGAACGACCATCCATGCTTGGTCGCCCCAGTCCAACGACTTTCCCGTAGAGAATGGGCAGAATTATGGGATAAGATCGCATTATATTTATGGAGGCAGATATTCAGGGCAAAACAAGGGAAAGTCCAGCTACGGACGAGATTGGTGCCGAAAAGGAAGGAGTTTGTTATCCAGTGAGCGGGAAACCCTAGAAGGCCGAGATCACTCAGCTCATGAAGAAATCTAACCTACTTCATAGTCTATAAATACACATTGTAATGTGTATTAGAGAGAGGAGAAAAACTTAGTACTTAGGTAGATACATATTAGTGAAATCCCTGGCTTGGTATTGCCCCCGGACGTAGTCAGATTTGACGAACCGGGTCACCAAATCTATCCCTTTTTCCTATTTGTGTTTATTATTTTCCGTTGTGAGTGATTGTTCATATGTTCGGACGATTCCAGCTATAACAATTTGGTGCCATCTGTGGGAATCTCATTAACGCAACCGGGTCCTCAGAGAAATAAAGAACTAACAAGGAACAATGGCGCAAAACGATATTCAATGGTGGCCTCAAAACCGATCCACGCTTGACGGGGTGGAGGCATCCTATCCTCGAGATCGAGGCCCTGCGAGAAGCGGGCATTTGTTGAGCAAAATTGGGCTCAAATCTTCAAAACTTCGAAGAGATGAAGAAGCGTTTGGGTATATTTCATAAGCGAAACACGGATTTCGGCGAGGGCGATGGCAAGAACTTTGTCGTCAAAGGCCTCCATCCACGCCGGGAATACCATGGGAAAAACCTAATTAGGGGGGCAGCTCGGTCCTAACCAGGCCGTCTCGGCCGCTAAGGCCAACCCTCCCCAAAAGGAGCGGCAAACAGAGCCTACTGCACAGACGGGCAAGAGGTCTCGGTTTTTCACCGACTAGGAGATAACCGGGCACCCAACTCGGTCTTCGATCGCTTGGGCGGACACCTAGCGCAAAAAAAATGTGTCCTTGCAGAAGATGAGGCCGATTCCCATCAGATGGTCGTGTTCGAAGCGGGAGACCATCAAAAGAAATACAGGAACGAACCACGCATCTCAGCGTTGAGTCGACTCAGCTCCAGTGACCATCGTCCGAAATGTGCCCGGGAAAAGCAACAAGAAGCTGAGCTCATTGCTCTAAGGCAGATAGTTAAGGCCCTTCAGGAAAGGATGGACAGTCAACCAGTCCCTGCCGGACAGGCGGCCAATTTAGCGCTCCCTTTATCGCCGCTCAGCGCAACCATTGCGGACGCCCCCACCCAGGCTAAAATCAACACCGGCTCAATCGATCGATATGGTGGAGACACTGATCCAAGGACGCACCTCGCTAAATATAACTCATACATAACATCTGTAGGAGCATCCGATGACCGGCCGTGTAATGCCGACTCTTTTCCTTGTTGAGCAGCGGGCACACAAGTGGTACACGTCCATTGCCCCCAGTCTATCAACTCCTTCGAACAGCTGGGCTTACTATTCATGGGACATTTCGTGGCCATGGCGCCTGAACCGCATAGGAAACAAATTTAGTGAACATCGAGCAAAGGCGGCAGCGAGACGAAATGGCCTACCTCAAAAGGTTCGATCGACTCATCTTGGATGGAGAATCAGTGGGCGACGAAGCCAAGCTACTAGGTGCAATCGTCGGGCTGAAGAAGGGAACTAAGCTATGGCGAAAGGTCATTGCCAACTATCCGGCAACTTACGTGGAGTTTAGAACTCGCACAAGCGACATCATCAACACCATGGAACTCTTGGCGGCCAGAATGTGAGAGGGAAAGAAATCTGCACCCCCAAAGGCGAGCAAGAAACTAGGGCAATACAAGACCCCAGGCAACTTCAAGCCTTTTGAAGATCCAGTGGCGGTCAAACTGATAGATGCCTTCGGTGTATCCCCCGGATACATCTTCACTCAGATCAAGGATAAATGACTGCTCGGCGACCCCCGGCCCATAAAAAAGAGCGACGACAGATAGAGCCCGGGGAAGTATTGCCACTATCCGAAAAATGGCCGGTCACAACACGGTGAATGTCACGACCTCAAAACAACTGAAGCTCTATGAAATCTTTGATGAACACATCAATGACCTCAACACAAAGACAATCTGTACTGTGATAATCGCATCTTAGCAACATAGGTCGCCAAGAAAAGGAGGAGAAGCGGAAGGCGGTCGACAAAAAGCACCCATGCCCGGAAACCAAGGAGAGGGTAATCCATACCTTGTCGCTGGGGAATGGGTGGTCTCCACGCCCACCCTCGCTATCAAAGAGACGCCAGAAAGCCGAACTGAGGGAAATGGCCAACACAGTGCAGTTGTGCCTACCAGTCAACGCCACAACACAAGAAAGCAATCGGATCCAATTCATCGATCAGGACAAGACGGGCATCGTATACCCAAATGCTGACCCCCTGGTCATATCGGCCAAAATCAGGGGGGTGACCATCAAACGACTCTTTGTCGATGAGAATATACGCAACATCTTTGTTCAAGAAAACTTTCGACGAGCTTGGCGACTATCATAGTTATCTCGAGCCAAGCGAACATCTGGTAAGGGGTTTTGGCGACGCCACCGTGAAGCTCCACGGGATCATACGGCTGGTGGTAGAGCTAGTATCCACTATAGATAGGGCCATTAGGGCCACAAAACTTTGTGATTTCCTTGTAATCGACCTGCCGTCGACCTTTATTGGTTTCCTCGGCAGGCCTTTCGAGCATGAATTCGAGGCTGCGTCCTCTAGTTACTATTTATGTGTAAAATTCCCCACTTTAGATGGGGTGGTCGGCACCGTTAAGGGCGATCAACTTGATGCGAGAGGATGTTCAATTTATATCTTGTCTCATTTAAATTATAGCATACAGGAAATAACAAATAATCAAAGAATCCCAAAGGGAAATCGACCAGAATGAACAAATAGACGAGGAGCTGGAACCAAGACTTGGACCTGAACCACACGAGTTCATTATCCAAGGAATAATCGATGATCGAGGAGAGACCAACATCGAGCAACACCGGACGAGGAGCTCGAAAAAAAGTCAACAATATGGATCCAACAAGCGAGATTTGGAAGTCATAATCGGCTCTAGAATCTCGCCGGAGTTAAGAGAACAGCTGGTCAACTTCCTCAAAGGGAATCTAGACGTATTCGCTTGGTCCCACAAGGATATGGTAAAAATCGACCCCGAGGTCGCCTGCCATCAACTCAACATCGACCCCGGGAAAAAACCGGTCGCGCAAAAAAGGAGGAAATTCGGGCCCAAAAAATATGCCGCGTTGGCCGAGGAGGTGAAGAAACTGCTCAACAACGAGTTAATCATCCAAGCCGACCAACCCCAATGGGTTTCCATCGCCGTCCTATTACGTGCCATCATGACCTACATGAGTCACGTCATCGTATGCCTTCTTGAGGCAACGGTTGAACTTACTCGGGCCCACAGACGGACGTTGCCCTAGGTGACCGCGAAGTACGAACTAGGTCGACCAGCAACCATCTCGCTAGCGACCTGGGGGGCAATTTTTGTGGCCTCGCCATGACAAGGCGATCACTCCAGGGCGACCATCGGAGTCGGCGACCAAGTTATAGTGAGCACCTCGGGAACGACCATCCATGCCTGGTCGCCCCAGTCCAACGACTTTCCCGTAGAGAATGGGCTGAATTATGGGATAAGATCGCGTTATATTTATGGAGGCAGATATTCAGGGCATAACAAGGGAAAGTCCAGCTACGGACGAGATTGACGCCGAAAAGGAAGGAGTTTGTTATCCAGTGAGCGGGAAACCCTAGAAGGCCGAGATCACTCAGCCCATGAAGAAAGCTAACCTACTTCGTAGTCTATAAATACACATTGTAATGCGTATCAGAGAGAGGAGAAAAACTTAGTACTTAGGAAGATACATATTAGTGAAATTCCTGGCTTGGTATTGCCCCCGGACGTAGTCAGATTTGACGAACCGGGTCACAAAATCTATCCCTTTTTCCTGTTTGTGTTTATTGTTTTCCGTTGTGAGTGATTGTTCATACGTTTGAACGATTCCAGCTATAACAAAATCTATGTGATCTAGAAAAGAAATATGAATTTTGTCCTCACTGCACAAAAACACCATTGGGTTCTTAGCGTACCCAAGCTTGATAAGCTTATTGAGGGGTCAACAAAAGTGGAGAGATCTTTCTATGATATCTGGGAGCAGGCCAACGAATCTATGAAGTTTATAATCTTGGCTTCATTGTCTGATGATTTAAGACACATTCATGAGGGTGTTGAATCAGCTGCGGAAATCATGCAGAGTCTTGAAGAAATGTTTTTAACAGAAAACTGCATGATCAATCAGTTCAATCATGTTGGCGTGGCAAGGCACGGAGGGAACACCTGTGAGGGATCATGTTCTCAAAGTTAAATGACATTTTGACAAGCTTGCTTACCTCAGTACTAAGTATTGTGATGGGGCTCAAATCGAATTCTTGTTCCTAACTCTTACAAGATGCTTTGATGAGTTTTACAGTAGTTTTGTGATGAGCGATCACATGTTTACTATAGATACTCTACAGAAGTTTTGGAGATGATAGAGAAACACTTGGGACAAGAGGACGAAGCTTCGGTGACTAAGAATCTTCTCTCAAAATCTAGGCCAGTGGAAGGCAAGATCATTGAGAAGATAGACGATCCGGAACAAAGTGACCCCCTTCTTTGAGAAAGGTAGAGGAAAAGACGGTTAGTTGGTTGGGTATCGAGAAAAGAAACTAAAGGGAGGTATTTTAAGCTGCGGTGAAAAAGGACATTGGAGGTAAATTTGGTTCTAAACCCAAGCGGAATGAAAGAAAAGGTAATTCTCACGCACTAGTTTGCCGAAACTTGTTTAGCGGCGTATCTTTACCCATTCGTGGGTAGTGGATCGTGATCATTTGATCATGTTTGTTTCACTTTCTGAGGGTTCAAATGGACGAGCAATTTAGTGGGGTGAGATCCTCATCACATTTAGGCGATCTTCGAGAGTGGCGGTGAGCGATGGGAGGCGCACTTTTGTCTTTTGAAGACATAAGTTTAGTTTTAAGAGATGTTCTTTATATTCCTGTTTTTCGGAAAAACCTTATTTCTGTTTCTAAACTATTTGCTGATGGATATTCTGTTCGTTTTAATAAGCATGTTACTATTTTTTGTAACGATGTGTTTATCTGTCATGGAACTTTATGGAACAATGTCTATACTATTAACTGTGCACACTACTCACAAAATGCATCCTGTAACACATCGATCGTTTTGAGCACTAAAAGAAAATGTTCGACTAATGTGAACGAGACACTTATTTGGCATCTAAGATTAGGTCATATTAATACGAATAGGATCCAAAGGTTGGTCCAAGATGGTTCATTGGAGTCCCTCCAGATTGAACCATTTCCAACCTGCGAATCATGTTTGGAGGGTAAAATGACCAAGAGGGCATTTGGAGCCAAGGGGCTTAGAGCTAAAGAAGCATTGGAAATAGTTCACACTGACGTGTGTGGTCACGTTTACCAAGGGGCTCAGAGCTAGAAGAGGCTACGAGTATTTCGTTACCTTTATCGATGATTCTTGAAAAATTTATGGGTATGTTTTCCTAATGAAACATAAATCGAGACCTTTGATAAATTCAAAGAACTTAAGGCTCAAGGAGAGAATCATAAGGAAAATAGTATCAAGTTTCAACGATCTGATCGTGGAGGCGAATACCTCAGCGATGAATTCTTGAACTACCTATCAGACAAAGGGATTGCATCCTAGTTGACTGCACCCAGTACCCTCAACAAAATGGGTTGCAGAACGAAGAAACATAACACTTTTAGAAATGGTCAGATCAATGATGAGTTATGCAGATTTGCCAAAATCGATTACGGGGGGTTACACCTTGGAAGCGGTGGCTTACATTTCTAAACCTAGTGCCATCCAAATCGGTTCCTAAAACCCTAGAAAATTGTGGATGTATGAAGCCCGACTTAGGACAAATGAGAATCGGGGGGTGTCAGGCATACGTGTTGGACAAAGGAAGCCGAAACAAGTTGGATCTGCGTCGAATAAAAATTTTTTTATAGGATACCAGGGAACTAAAGGATGCATGTTCTATGGTCCCGAAGATCAAAAGGTCGTAATAAGTACGCACTTTAGATTTTTGGAAGAAGACTATATGAAGTGAGACTACCTTAGAAGAACTTAGAGGGCCGACTCCTTTGCCGACTGTACAAGTCGATATACCAAGAGTAACACCTACACAACCAGAACCTTGTCGTAGTGGGAGGGTTGTTAGACAACCCGAGCGATTCTTGGGGATAGGAGAGTCTTTGGACTTGATCTCCGGAGAAGAATTAGACCCATGGTCGTACAACGAGGCGATCCAAGACAAGAATGAAGATTCTTGGCAAGCTGCAATGGATGACGAAATGGGTTCAATGGATCACAATAAAGTGTGGGAGCTAGTCGAACCACTTAATGGGGTGAAACCCATTGGATGGAAATGGGTATACAAGAGGAAAAGATGACCGGACGGGAAGGTGGAAACCTTCAAAGAGAGACTCGTGGTGAAAGGGTACACTCAGAAAGAAGGGATCGATTATGAGGAAACCTTTTTGCCCGTAGCCATGCTCAAGTCCATCCGTATTCTCTTGTCGATTGCTGCGCACCTAGATTTTGAGATCTGGCAAATGGATGTCAAGATAACTTTCCTTAACGGAAGTCTTGACAAGGAAATCTATGTGCAACAACCCTAGGGCTTCATTGAAAAAGACCAAGAGCATATGGTTTGCAAGCTAAGGAAGTCCATCTACGGACTGAAGCAAGCATCCCGTGCTTGGATTCAATGTTTTGATCAGGTTATAAAAACCTACGGATTTTGATCAAAATAATTTTGAAAGTTATATTTATAAAAAGCATGACGGAACTGCCTTGGTATTCTTAGTACTATACGTAGACGACATTCTGCTCACCGGGAACGATGTAAAGGTGTTGTCAGACATAAGGGCATGGCTGTTAAAATAATTTGATATGAAGGACTTGGGAGAAGCTGGTCATATCCTAGGGATAAAGATCACTCGAGATCGCATGAAAAAAATGATCGGCCTTTCACAAGCTTCATACATAGACACTGTCTTGAAGCGATTTAGCATGCAAGATTCCAAGAAAAGTTTTGTACCTTTCAGACACGGAATCCATCTATCCAAAGAAATGTGTCCCAAGACACAGAAAGAGATAAATGACATGAAGGGCATTCCTTATGCCTCAGCAGTAGGAAGCCTCATATATGCAATCTTTGTGCGATTTGGATATACGCTGCGTAGGCATGGTAGCAAGATATCAAAGTAACCATGGGAAAGAGCATTGGACTGCAGTTAAAAATATTCTGAAGTATCTGAAGAGAACACGGGATAAAATGTTAGTTTATCAGTCATACAGTCTAATCCCCATCGGTTACACGGACTCAGATTTCCAATCAGACATAAACTCCAGTAAGTCAATCTCGGGTAGTGTGTTTTGCATGGGAGGAGGAGCCATGACATGGAGAAGCGTTAAGCAGAAATGCATCGCAGATTCTACCATCGAAGCCGAATACGTAGCTGCTTGTGAAGCAGTGAAGGAAGCGATTTGGCTTATGAACTTCTTAGTGGACTTGGACGTTGTTCCGGATTTGCCCAGCACAATCACGATTTATTTTGATAATGCCGGAGCAATTGCAAATTCAAGGGAACCGAGATCCCACAAAGCCAGCAAATACATAGAAAGAAAATACCATCTTATACGAGAAATCGTTAAGAGAGGAGACATAGAGGTGGCAAAGATTGCATCGGAAGATAACCTAGCAGATCCATTCACAAAGGGTCTGGCTCATAATACATTCGAGAGACATGTGGAAGGAATGGGTGTCAAGGGCATTGTCAATCTGCTTTGAGTATAAGTGGGAAAAATATTATTAGGTTCGTGTGAGTGACATTAGATGTCACGTAGAACACGAGACGTGTTGTAGTATACTTAAAAGCAGACTTTGAGTATAAGTGAGAGATTGTTGAGGTTATACTGGAAAGTATGTTTTTTACCTTGTATAACCAAACTGAATTTCTTATTTATTTACTGAAATAAATTATTTATCACTGTTGCATTACTAATGTGTTGACTGGGAGTTTGATTATAAATTGTTGGTTTGTTGGCACCTTTTATATATATATGAATGCGAACAAGTTTTTTTGAGCGTGAATGGAAGTTGTTGTCCAAGAAATGAAAAAAAAAATTATAACAGATTTTATAGGCAAAATTATGTTTATACTCATATTATATTTAGTTATATAATGGTGATCATGTCAAAATTGGCTCTACCATATGAGATATATCATTTTTATTAATGTTTATTAAAATATCATAATAAGAATAACAATTTTTTAGTATAATTTTGTTATTAGATATGTATAGATGAACAGTATAATTTACTGCATACTAAATTCAATATCACAATCCGAATAATTTATCACCTGTTAAGATTAGGAAGAATTTTCATATGAAGGTCAATTTTTAAGTTCTGTCTCAATTCAGATCTTTAATTTTGAAGTGTCTCAAATTAGGATCTAATTTTTATTTTTTTCTAAATTTAAGATTCAAATTTATACTTTTTATCTCAATTCAAGACCTGATTCTTTTATCTTTATTAATTTCAACTTTTTTATAAGAAACACAAATAATAATAATTTTTTCGTTTCTAATCAATTAATAATTTTTGTTTGATACTTACTCATCTTAATCTTAATATATCTATCTATAATATTTATAATGCAAAACCTCTATAAGATGATGTGTCAAGTAATAAAATGATGTGACAATGATGTGGCAAAGCCGCATTCTTCTATTTCAAATCCCTCTAATCTCATTCATTTAGAGTGTTATTTTGATTCCAGCCGTTTATTTTGTCTTCTATTTCCTATAAATTATGACATCTCTCATTTATTTTTCATTCATTCTCGAACACCTATTCATCCACGGTACGCAGAGATTATCGTTCTTATCTCTCTCTCTCTCTCTCTCTCTCTCTTTTCTTACAGGTACTTGTTTTGATTCATTATGTAGTTTAAAGTTGAGTTGTTTATATATTTCTTCCGATGTTTCTTGATTCTTATTTGAATTCATTATTATTTCATTTCATTATAGTATTTTGATTTTTAGGTGATCTAAATTATTCTACATGTGAAGAAGATTATGAGATATCAGAAGAAGATTATGTGGAAATAAATGCATGAAGATTATGTGTTTTCTACTATGAAGATGAAAACAAGATTATATATATATCGATATAATCACGAAGATTATTATAAAAAGTTCATAAATTTTCATTTAAGATTTAGATTAATGTACTTTTTTTTCTTAATGTAAGTGATGATGATTCTTCAACCACTGTATTTTAGTGTTAATTTGATAAAATATTTCAAGTTTGATTTAATTTTTTTTGGTGTAATATTTGTATAACGAAATCCATTACTCTGTTTAGATTATTTCATTATCTGATACTTTTGCAAATAGAATACTAATACTATATGAAATAATCATGTAATTTTTATTTATATATCAATATTCTTGCTTTAATTAAATATAATGAGTAATTAATAATAATTAATTTATATCTCATTTATCAAAAATATAAAGTCAAAGTCCATTTAATTTTATAATAATTAATGATAATTAAGATAAAATTAATAACAGATCTATATAAAATAAAAATCAATCACATCCTATAATAATTCTAATCATTTTTAATTTAAGTATATAAATATAATTATAAATCAATCAGAGTAATAATATGAAATTCATTTAGAACTTTAATTAAATAAGAATGTTGATTTTTTCTATTTTATTAAGGACATTATTGATATTGTTGATTAATTTTAGGCTTAAATTTATCAGCATTAATTTTTTGGGTATTTTTTACTCATTTTTATTAATTAAATAAACGTCATTGTTCAATGTATTCCAAAAAAATAGGAAATAATACGTGAAATCTGAAATTTAAAAATTCAGCTTAGTTTACTTTCTTAGATGATAAAAAATTAGAATAACAAATAATAAGTATATATGTGAATTTTATATATAGAATTTTTTTATTATAGAATATTAGAAAATTTTGGTTTACCATCTAAAAAAGTCATAAAAAAGTTAAGACATAATTATATGCAATAGTTTTTTAATTGGTTTACGTACAATAAATATATATTAGGAATATTAGTTGACTTTTATATAATGATATGTAAATATTAGGAAAAAAAATTCTATATACGTGAAATCAAGACATTATTAATAACAAATATATATAAAATGTAAAATGTAGGTCCCGAACGGGTTTCGTGAGGGCAGAAGTCTAGAGGGGAGGGGCGAATAGACTTCTGAAAACTTTTTCGTGCAGATCAGGTGTGATTGCAGTTTGCCTGATCAGAGTGCAAGTGTATCAGTTTGGACTGATATCCAACTTACCGATCGCCTGAGGGCAGATCAGTTCGGTGTCTATCAGTTTAATTGATTGTGGGGAAGCTAGTTTATACCCGTGTGAAAAACCAGTTTATAACAAATCATATTCCGAAGCTGTTTTCAATTAGATGACTATGGAGTCAATCTGATCAGATCAGTAGCTTGGTGCTAGCTGATCCTAACTCAGAATATGTATGCAGATTAAATCAAGTTGTGTGCAATAGTGTAAAGCAGTTAATCAATCAGGTAAATGCATACAAGATTTATAGTGGTTCGGACAACCAGTCCTACGTCCACTCTTCCCTATCACAAGGGGCACCAACTTAACCAACTGGACTTAGATTATTGTGTTAGTCCAACACATTACACCAACAAATATTTATAGAGCTCTCACTCAACCGATCCCAGAAATCAGAACTAGAATCCCTAGTCTGAAATCTTGCTAAACAAACTTAACCTAACTTTGGGTTTTAGGTAAGATTTGTTGTTTGTTCCAACTTTGAAATCTATCCTAGTATTTAAGTAGCCTAACAACTAGAGGATAAGATTTCTGTGCTAAGAACTATGGGATGAACACTAAAAAAATAATCTTCAAGGTTGTGTTCTTCGTGCGAAAATTTTGCTATAGTATATAAGCTTCTTGATAATTTTCGTTTCTCACTCGGAAGAGTAATCCCATATTTATAGATCCCGAAATCAAAGAGCCGTTGGAGAGCAATTTGAATTTTTGGCTATATTTGGTAGATATGTAGGATTTGATGTGACGTGCTTCAGGCACGGCATGGCCGAAAGCATGGATAGTTTTCTTTTATAGTCGTTTGACCAAGCAGCACCAAATCCCGTATTGTCGGCTCCGTTCATACGTGCCTTGTTCTTATTGGTTAACAGAAACACTTTTCAGTGTTTGTTCTACTAACTAAAGTTGACATTCTTCTTGTTCAGATCAACAACGTATGACTTGATGAAACATCAGTTACCCTTGGTGTGAGCTGACCTGATCAGTTACAACTGATCAATCTATCTGATAGAGTCTTCTGGTGTCAGTTGTCTTAGCTCAACTAGCAGACTCGACTGATGTTGGTCTTCTGGTTTGATCTTCTGGTAGTCATCTGATCTTCAGGTCTTCTGAGTTTGAGCATCATGATTTCACTCTGATCATCTGACTTTATCAGATCGTCTGATCTTCTGTCTTTCCCTTGCCTTCTTGCCTTCTGGCTTCAGCTGGTTTTTTGTTCTCAGCTGGTCTTTAGATCTGACCTATATATATATTGAGTTCCCCATCAATATGTGACCTATCTTATACATCAGTTGTTCTATTCAATAATTATCAACTGGTCATCTTATAACTGGTATTTAAAAACATCAGTCAGCTAACAGGTCTGACTGGTCCTATTACATGTGTTTTGGAACTTTCATCAAAACTCTAAATTTCCCAACAATTTCCCCCTTTATGATGAAACCAAAACACTTGAGAAACCAACACAGTTGATAAATATAAAACAGTAAAGAACACATAATCAGAAGACGATGAGATTTTATCTTAGGATCAGAAAAAAAATAAACTTTTCATTCAGTAGATTTATCAATTACAGGTTACATCAGAAAAGTTTGAGTTTAAATTCAGCTGATCCTAAACAGTCTTCTGATTTTTAATCTTTTGGCTTATATCCCTCTGGCATTTCTCGTTGATCCTGAGGGACGTTGAATATCCGGTATAGCTTCCATTTGACATCATTGATCTGCTGAGGATCAGTTATGCTAGCTTTGTTCAGGATGACAAAATAGAACCTTTGAAATGCTAGTCTGTCAAATGAGCCATCCGCCTTCTTCGAGTAGTCCATCATGTCATACTCTTGACGAGATATTCACACATTGATTATTCTGTCCTCATTTTCCAGATATTTCAGAAAATTTGGGTGCTTGTTCTCCAACCAGTTGAGAAATTCCGCATCTGGTGATTCTTCTTGTGGCACTAGGTCCAGAACAAATGCATCCAGAAGCCATTCACTTCTAATCTTATTCCATTCCTCGAACCTATCAGCATGAGCAGTAGTTTTAGGAATGATTTCATCAACTCTTCGGCTTGGTGAGTTTCTGTTCGATTTTCGGCTCTGCCTTTCTTCGCCCCTCGTCTGTATTTCTTTTTTGGTCTTACGCCTCTGCCAATTTTTTACGTCCTTCTTTCTTCTTCACTATCTGAGCTTCTTGACAATGCTCTCCTTAGTCAGTTTCTCAGCCAGTTCCTTATCGGCATGTATCTGGCTAGCTTTGTTTCTCGTGACTCTCTTAGTCTGAGTGGCTGGTACAGGTTTTGATGTCCCAGCACCAACAACTAACTTTCTTGCCTTTGAGTTCTCCATCTTCAAAAACTTCATTAACAAATAGATCGGATGGTCAGTCTCTCGGCCATAGGATTCAAGCCCATCTGAATCGGTTCTTACATTGTTACGATGAAGTCGGTTGGTTTCTCTTTGTCCTTCCCCTTTTTTGGTTTGATCAAAAAGAGTATTGAGGTGGGAATCGAGATCAAAAGGCGTGATATAGCTTTGTTAAGATCTGCAATGAGATAAACCTTGAGCTTGAGTAGATAGATTTTGAATCTTTGAGATCAGCTCAATCTTAATGATTTCAGCGATAGAGAGGGTAAGAATGAGTTTATCAAGTTTTTTCTTGATCATTTCAAGCTTTTCGGTGACCATCGGAAAGAAACTTGTTGTTGATCAACTTTGGACTAGCTTGTCGTCAATTGTCTTTTTAAATTCGGTGATCGGGTTGGTCATGGTTTGAAGAAGCCCGATCTTTGATTGCTTCAATGGGAAATAGCCAATTCCGTTGATCCGTTATTTCTTTGAGGCCAATCTGCCTCGATCGGCTATTGTGTTGCTAAGTTCATTGCTTGACCTCCCTCAACTTCTTCTTCGGGAAGATCTTTACAACAAGATCACGATCTCCGAAGTTGACCCGGTGATGTGAGTTGCGGGGAATATTTTGTATCACTGATCATTTCGCATTGTTGTTTGCGCCTCTAGTGGCTGGTCATGAACTGCAACACCAGTTCCACTATCATCGGCAACTCCCACATCCTTCATAGGATCATCTTCCTTAGGAGTTTCTACAGCGACCTCGATTCAACTTGTTCAATAATTCCCGACTTTACGTGGATCGGAGCTTTGATCGCCCGGCGATTATCGATTAAATTTGGTGATCCTACTGGCCGGATTTCTTCATGTCAAAATCAAAATCTGCGAATGCATCATCACCTCCCATCTGTTCAATAATGATCATGAAATCTGAGAAGTTCTTCAAACGGAGATCTTTCCAGGTGAGGATCTCCATTACTTCTTCCCGAATAATAGGATGGGCTTCCATCTCCGGGTACAACTCATCAATTTTGCGTTCAATTCTCATTCTGACCATTCTCCAGGTGATGGTGTTGGATGATCTGGACTCAGGAATCAATTTATTCGGATCGACCGGGTTGAGTTGATGAGATGTGGAGGGTTACGGTGGTGTCACGAGTATTTGGATGTTGGGTGATTGGTTGAATCTGCGAGAGAGGTTCCGATAAGGTTGGGTTTGCTTGAGCTCTTGCGGTCGGTTACTGCGGCGGGTGATCTTCTTTGATTGTGAGCAGGTGAACTTTCGGTCGCATGGCGGTGAAGGAGAAGGAGATATGCTCGGTGGCTAAAAGTCGAGTGTGGTGAATTAAGCGCGAGATTGGGGTGATGGAATCTTTCATCCCTTGCTCCTCCCTCTGATTGCTCTGGCGAGCTCTCAACTTAGGAAGCCTGCCTGTCTGATTTTTCAGTTGATCTCTCTGGCGCATCAGGCTGATCTGGCTCTCCTTCTTCATCTGACTCGTCTTCCAGAAAAAGAGTCATGGTGGTTTTTACTTTCTTTGGCCTCTTCTCTGAGCCTTTACGGTTTTCTCTTCTTCTTTTGAGGAGCATCGATTTAGGATGTTAATTTGTCTCCTTGTTCTTCCCTTTCTTAACCTTAGGGAGTGGGCATATCATCATCATCGGCCCATAGATGGCTGATTAATGGTTGAGAGAAAAGACCTTGTAGGACTTGATCCGTTCGATCCCATTCAACATTGGGCATCTTGTCCTTCAGAATGACTGCAACCTTGTTGAGATTGTTGATTCTCTTCTTCGGATAGACTTGTCTCTGTTCACTAACTCCAAATTTGTCATGTTCTTGGATCAGAATAGCCTTGAAAACCATGCGATTAATATTTTTTGGCTCCATCGATAATAAGCGGCCATCTTTATACATTTTGACATTTATTAATCCATCGAAATTTGAAAGAAATACCCATAATTGTTTTTGACAGAATGTCAAACAACAGACGGTATTTCCTTTTCATCATAGGCCTAACAAAGCCTACGGTCTGGTGTTTATCAGCCTCTCTGAAGAGTTCATTTTTTGATCAGTTCATCTTCATTCTCCCTGTAGTGAGCAGGAGAGATTTTTCCTTTGGGCAGGTTGAACAGCCGAGTTATATCAGCATTTGTAAGTCTTATATCCTCTCCATTTACTGAAGAAATCAGTTCGTCTCCAGGATTTTCCGTATCCACCTGCAAATTCCTCAAGAATTCTAGTGCCTCATCTTTGCATTCTTTGGATTGCAATGGGCGTACAGTATTTTCGAGATTGCACCTTCTCAGAATTTTTTCCACCTCCATTGATTCTGGATCCCGTGTAACACCAAACCTTACAATTTTGTCTTCAACAATTTTGGTTGCCAAATCCGCATAGTTACACATAATTTTGCCCAATCCGTGAGTAGCCATCTACAACAAGATAGATTCGATTAATAAGTTGTGCAAAACTATAAAGATATCACCTATTGATTATCAGACTTAATGTAGATGGATACATCTGAGATACCAAGAGATAATAAAGGCATAACATAGGATAACATAAGTAGGCGTAATCTATATGATCAATGGATTTTAGGAAAGTAATTCATCAAATAGCAAAAATTGCAGATTTTGCTTTTCGATTTTGAAATAGGTGGAATAAAGAAACACGTTGAAGTCGAAAAGGTAAGCGTGAATTTGCGAGAGAATAAATCGCAAGAATTTTTGAGACAAGTATTACGGTAGGGTTTTGATGAAGCTTAAAAAAAAGAAAGGAGGGAAAATCGAGACTAGAAGATCAAAGCGTTTTAAAAGGATAAGCGATCCAGTTGAGTTGTTTTTGATTGTGTGGTCGAGGATATGCTTGTAGCGATTGCCTTTTGGATTTTAAAAACACATTTAGTGGCATTTAATGCATATACCCTACGCGCGCATTAAATACTTTTTGCGGTATCGTCACAAAAGTATGTATACGATAAAAAGGTAAATATTATCGGATAATTTCGGATATGTTAGCGATAAACAAAAGCAATCGTATCTTTTTGGTGATATTATGTCGATCAATACACTTGAAGTCTATTTGTACCACTTGTTGATCTTAATTTTACGCTTTAATCTTATAATTTCCCAATTGTCCGGTTAAAGCGATCCGTTACCGCGTTCGTCGATATTCTCTTTTACGATCCTTCTGATTAGTTTAAGTTCCCCCTTCAATTTGTTATCTCGATTACTTATTGGTGGTTTATATGATTTGTTGAGGTATCATACTCGGTGATCTTTATCATCGATCGATCTCTTATTTAATCGATTTGGTTGACCTATTACGATTCTACTCGGATCAAGTCAATTCTTGGGATAAGTGTTCTGCTTGAAAACCTATTCTTGAAAAAATCGGATAGTCGTCTCAATTCCCTAAATTCGGCATGATTTGACATTCGTAATAATAATACGGATTCTTTGTGATATCAATCGCCATAACCTCATCCAATCATCGATCGGCGTGTCTCCTACTCATTTGTCCTTGCGGTGCTAATTTCTCTTAAGGGTCTTAAGAAATTAAATTTGCACCTATACCCCTATTTTTCTTCTATAAATAGATCACGGGGTTTTTTTAGGCAAACAACACAACATAAACCATTCATCTTCTTTATTTAGCTTAAACTCCATGTTTCCCGATGAACCCCTTATTTAAAATTGAAACTTCCGGCAAAAACCTTTAACTCTTTTCAAATGATTTCAGCTTCTCAAATCAACCCAGTGTGTCCCTTATTATTGCTTTCGTCATCATCGAAGATTACACATACGATTATTGCCAAGATTCTCTAAGAAAGGCGGCGGATCGCTATCGCCAAATGAGAAGTTACTTCTCCCTAACCGTATGCACCTTGTGTGCCCTATCGAGATAATGGAATTAGCATCAACAGACTTAGTCTGATACAAAACCTGAGTTTGGTATACGATCTTGATTAGAGAACAGCTGATCATCGTATATCAAACTCAATATTTGCATGTGACACTTGTGGCCATATGGTCTTTGGACCACATCTTTGGCACTTGTGTTCCATTTAACAGCTGGAGAGCCCATTGATTTTAGGACTAGGGGCTCCTGGCTTAGAAATCATTAAATGCCGCTCTCGCTCCTCACTCTGAAGCTCAGAGGGTGGCTTAGGATTATTTCAAAGCCTCTCACACCCCTTTTAGGGTTAAGTGGGGGAAAATGGGAGAATCAGACTCTAAAATCTTTAAAGCCCATCTCCCCCTCTTCTAGGGTTAGGTTTAGGGTTTACGATTTATAGTTTATGTAATGACCTCCGGGTCCTTTTGCACTTGTAACTTGTAATGTAAATCTGACCTCCAGGTCTTTATCAATGAAAAGTTCTATTATTTCATTGTAGTGTTGTTTCTATTTTCTTATGCGATTTGTAGCCTTAATCTTATACAACTTTGTTGAACATAGCTTAACCGACTTACAAAGTATAAAACAACCAAATGATCAGTTCCTTTGTCTGAAATGCCTTAATCGATGGGTTCCTTATGCGAACCGATAAAGCCTTCTCTTATAAGTTCCTTGGTGATCTTACGATCGGTTGAGATATATAACTCAATGATTCCTCTTACCACTAAGTTAGTCTCTTAACCAAGCGGTTACGGAGACTAGTCCACCAAACATTTACGGTGCACTTTCTCAAGAGATCGAAGCCCTAGCTCATTGCATAATTCTGGATATGATCTCGGTAGTGGCTTGGTTAAAATATCGACTTTTACATTTGTCGGTATGGATCTTTTCCATTACGATATTCTTCTTTTCAAAATGATCTCTTATAAAATGGTGTCGACATCCACATGCTTGCATCTTGTATGTAGAAACGAGATTGAGTGATTGCAATAGCACTATTATTTTGTCACATAATATAGAATGCGTTCGTAGCTATAATGTTATAATCCCATTTTTGACTAAGCGGGCGGTTGGGACGGCGACTTCCTGTGACCATATATTAAAACCTTGGTAGTAGATGTACATGGCCCGATGTGTCTTCTATGAAAACCAAGAGATCGGTTTACTATCTAAAAGCGACATGTACGAGGTTGACTTCACATCGATTCTTCAACCTCCATAATCAGAATCAGAATACCCACTAAGCTCTAGATTATCATTTGATGGGTAAAATAAACTAAGGTTTTTGTCCTTGAGATACCTAAAAATAAACTTAGCTCTTTCCGGTGGCTTTGCATTAGATTTTGAAATCGGCACATACACCCTCTTGCAAAAAAGTGATATCTGAGTCTGCTTTGGCGGTCGGTATAGTAGAGATCAATGAGAGCCCTATATTCTTTTGATTAATTTTCGATCATTCTCATCGGATCCATCTTGAATCCGATCATCATAGAATTCGGCTTCCTTTACAATTTTGAACTCCGAACTTAGCTTGATAAACTCTAATGTACTTACTTTGGCGGATGAATATCCCATACGTACTTTGCTTAACTTGTAAACCCAGAGGAAAGTAACTCATCTGACCCATCATGGACATCTCGAACTTCCCTTGCATCAGCTTGCTGAATTTTTCACATAAACTCTTGTTAGGAGATCCGAAGATGATGTCATCCATATAAATCTGAACCATCAGAATGTCTTCTCCATCTTCTATTGCGAATAAGATTCATCCACTATTCCTTTAGTGAAACCAGCATCTATCAAGCCGAGAGAGTGTATCATACCAAGCTCGAGGAGCTTGTTTGAACCCATAAAGAGCTTTTCTTAAGCGGTACACTGTCTTTTTTTCAAAGCACGGAGGTTGTTCAACATAAACTTCCTCGGCTAGTACCCCATTTAATAATGCACTCTTAACATCCATCGATACACAATAAACCCTCGTAGGGCATATGCCATAAACGGCCGAATGGCTTCGGTGACGGCTTGTGCAAAGGTCTCATCAAAATCAATTCTTACGATTGTGAATACCCCCTTAGCAACAAGTCTTGCCTTATTTCGGATTATGACATTATTCTCATCTCTCTTGTTCTTGAATACCCACTTTGTGCCAATCACATCTTGATGAGTTGGTACATCCACCGGTTTCAAACACGATTCCTCTCAAAGCTGTTCGATTCCTCTTTGCATAACTAGAATCCGTTTGCATCTTGTAGAAGCTTCTTCTACTTGATTGGTTCCTTCAAAGGCAGATACCAACAATACATGGCACTTTCACCGTCGATGTCTAGTTTTAACTCTATCGGATGGGTCTCCGATAATCGGATCGGTTGGATGGTGGTTACCCGGTCCTTCTTTTACGATTTGCATTAGTTTGGAGAACATCATCCTCTTACGATAGTAATTCATTACTAGTGTGATTGGGAGTGGTGCAAAACTATGATCCACTTGACATGGACAAGTCTCGGTGATGTTGGACTCATCATGTCGATGTACGTAATAGGAACTTCAGTGTTCCCCACGAACGGATGGTTCGATTGATATTATCTCGGTGTACCGAACTTCTTCATTGGCAGTTGTATGTACCTTAGGGTGCGATTGACTGGTGAATTAGCAAAGATCAAGTTACGGAATATACTTTATTACGTGTTACGATCCTTTTCCTTGATACTTACGATCCATTTTACGCTCGCCAGTCTGGGTTGATCAATCTTTGCTTGTTAGGCTGACTTTCTCTTGTTCGAAGATGTCTCATCAAAAGACCACATGAGGTGTTTTTTTTCCCAACTAGGGTTACTTTGTTGTAACCACTGAGCGCCTTCTTTGGATGAGAAATATCCTAAGAATATACCCTCATCTTACTTGGCCTCAAAAGTCTTCATTGACTCTTTCCATTGTTGTGTATGAAACACTTTGCACCCAAAAACTTGGAAGTAAAAAACGAGGTTTTCGCCCTTCCTGCAGTTCAAAAGGTGTTTTGTAGTGAGCCTTAGTGGGAGAGCATCTGTTACGAGTGTGGCATGCGGTATTGATGTCTACCTGCGAGAAATGGCTTAGTGTTGCATGTTCTGCTAACATAGTGCGGCGACTTCTTTGAGTGTTACATTTCTCCGATTACGCTACACCGTTGTTGTCTTTGTTCTTGCGGATTGATGTCTCATCTTTGTATACCAAACTTAGTGCAAAATCGGTAATAAAAGAATTTAGAAATTGCGTACCTTTTATCGTCGATTTTCACTATCTTGACTCCTTCTCATTCTGTAATTTCTTGAGTAGCTCGGGTGTCTTTGTTGTTGTCTCATTCTTCTTATACAAGAATACAACCCGTATAAACTTGGAATAATCATCCACGATTACTAGAGTATATATTTCGTCATTGAGGTATTTGGTATAAGCTGGTCCCAAATAAGTCCATATGGGCGATTCTGATACTCTATTTGGATCTTTGGTCGAGGATTCCCTTGAATGAGACTTTAATCTGTTTTCCCTTACGACATCGACACATATACGATCCTTAGAAAAATACCTCATTCGAAAGACCCTCAACCAAAAAATCCTTCTTTATCTTGTTAAGAGTTCTAAAGTTAGGATATTTCGTTTTCTCTTGTGCGGGCTGCTTTACCTTTTGAACTCTTAACAATTAGGCATCATTTCTTGGACAAGCTATTCAATCTATTTTGTGCTCATCGTACCTTTCCTTGAACGAGTTAACAAGATCGTTGAGTAGCTCGATTCTTGATAGTCTGTTGATCGATCGAGAACTCAACACTTTGAATCCGTTGTCATGAAATTGTGAAGCCCGATAACATGTTATGTTTTAAACCTTGACATACGAGACTCGATAACACATACATCATCATTCTTTAAGGTTTTGAATCCTCTGGTAAAACCAAAGTTATCATCACCAAAAAAGTACAGCGGGCATTCTTGTTACGTAAGAAAGCTAAGGAGATGTTTGCTTGGGTCATGTGCTTTGAGCATCCACTATCAATGTACCCGGATAGTTGCTTGTACACCTCCTTTGTTGGCCAAACCCACGCGAACACGCAATTAAATCGGACTTTAGGTACCCTTTAGGATTGGGTCTGAGGGTTAAAGTTAGTTTTAGGGATCCCATACAAGCGGGGCACTTCTATTATGTCGGATAGATCGGAAGGCTGATTTGTCTCCCGTAAACATCTACATAATCATACATTTCTTCATATGCATTATGAGTCGGTATGATTATTTGTGCAAAGCCTTGCCCAGTGAATAAGAAGACTTGGGATTTTTCTTTCTTTGTTTGTCTTCTTTTAACCCGATGGGGCTCGGTCTGACAACCTAGGTTTCGATTGTAAGGGTAGATCATTTGCTTCCATTAAAAGATTCATATCTTGTTGGCATATCTGGTTTTAGCGGTTTACCCTTGACTTACTGTTAAGCGGCTTGACTGATTAGGTTTCGTCGGATTTCCCTTTTGAGGTTGTCTTTTACGATACCCTAATCTTTGATCGGTTGAGGTTTCTTGGAAGAGCTGGGTTCTTCTATTGATTCCTCGGTGATGCTTGATCGATTAGGGTCCATTTTGTTCCCTTTACGATTGGGCACTTGCCCTTACTTGTTCGTGAGTCTCTTTACCTTATTAGAATCTGATTTTTGCTTTATGTGTATCTATATCGAAGCTTCGTTTGATTACACCTTTTGAAGTGAATCGGGCCGGGCTTTTGAGGATGTAGAAAGGTTTTTCATACCCAATTCCTTCTTATTAGTTATCGTTCGAAAATAGTTGTTCATATCTGAAGCGGTTTTGAAGATTTCGTGGCTTGTATTTTCTTCGTAAACTATCTCGATTACTTTCGGACTCTCATGTAGTCGGAAGAAGATCATCAAACTTGGCTTGTAAGATTTTAAAATCATCGACGATGTTTATTGATAGCTAGCTATTCTTTAATCTGCTTCTACGATCGGAAGAATTATCTTCGAACTTTAAGTTCTTGATTTATCTTCTGACGACTTGGTGATTTTTATTCAATTAACTTTCTTGATAGCATTTTTCCTTAACAAAGGTAGTTTTTTTAATCCTTAGCTTATCGTTTTCGGCTTCCCACTATCGTATAAGTGTTTCTTTGCGTTAGAGATCATCAAGCAATACTTTCGAATAGAAGTCAATCTCTCGGGGTGTCTTTAATTATAATTTGGCGTGGAAACTATAAGAATAGAAGGTTTAGAGGTTACCTCAGTTGGTCTTCCTCATAGCCATAGGGCGGATGTCTTCATCAAATGAGAACATCGGATCATCGTAGTGATAGAAATCATCAGCGTTGCTTATCAGACAAAAGTCCTCTACTGATGAGTAGCCAGAATCCTCAAAAGGTAGATAAGAATCATCGATCTCAGATGTATATCAACAACCCATAGCACTTTCTCTGTATCTTTGTTCTCGTCTGTTTCGCTTGTCTTCTCTTTCTTTTGGAGTCGGTTAAAGACGTCTGCTTATTTGTAATGTCTGGTTTCTCACGGTTGAAACATGCTCGCGATCCTTGGAACTCCTACGCCAGGTGAGTCATTTACGTCTATAGAATCTGTCGGGTGACTTACAATACGATTGTAATCTGAGTTTCTTCTCTCAGATCTGTTGTCTCTTCTTTCATCAGACCGATCATCTCTTTTCTTATCTTCTATGTGATCTTCTCTACGATCATCAGATCTGGTCCTTTTTGGAGATCTGTCAGCTGGCCTCCTATCTCTTCCTCTGCTGTTTTGATAATCCTTGTAAAATCTACTATACTTACCAAGTTGGATGTTAGATTTTTCAAGTTTTTCACAGTTAGTAAAGCAATACATTAGGTTTGGCTTATAATATTTCCAACGAGGTTGATGTAGACTTTGAGTTCTTTGTGAAATTTGCTTTGAATAAGTTGATTTTGATGTGGCGGTGTGGCCCGGTGACGACTCATCTTCTTCTTCTTGCCCTCTCTCGTCGGATCGAACTCATGGGCTTTAAGACCGAAACAGGTTGCTTGCAGCTTCATCTTGGCGATATCTTGACAATCCTTTATTATAGTGACTTTCATCTCCCACTTCTTAGTCAGAGATCTCAAGATCTTGTAATTTATGTCTTTATCTGACATTTCTAGTCCAAGTTCCCAAAGCTTGTTGATAGACACGGTGATTCTTCCATCGAGCTCATTGATGGTTTCATTTGGTAGCATCTTAAGTTTTTCAAATTTCACCAGTTCGGCTTGCAGTCTTCTATCTTTAATCAGATCATTTCCTACACACATTTGACAAAGCGTATCCCATCTGTTTTTGTTTGTCTTGAGATACTTTATCTTTTCTCTGGTTATCTTGTCCAAGGTCTTCATGATTATGTACACGGCTATCATTATCGAGTGTACATCTTTCTCAAAAGCCGGCATCCATCAGGGCGGGACTCTTTCTGACAAGACTTCCAATTGCAAAATCTGGATCACCTCCAACAGCTGGGTTGTCATGATAGATGATGATGGGTCCTCGTTCAAGAACTTCCATCATCCTGCTCAACTATTGATTCGGATGGTTGCTCATGTATATAAATCGATCTGCATACTCATCAATGGAAAATTTAGGCAAATCATGATCGTACCGAAGTATGAGTTTGAAAACAAATGAGATTAGAAAAAGGTTTTTTCAAGATCGGTTCAAGTGACCACAAAGGTTCTTCCTCAGAGCGGAAGTGATATTCAAAGTCGATTGGTTAGTAGAACATTTTTTCTCTGATACCACTTGTAGGTCGACGGGTTTCGTGAGGCAAAAAGTCTAGAGGGGGTGAATAGACTTACGAAAACTTTTTCGTGCATATCGGTGTGATTGCGGTTTATCGTCGAGTGCAAGTGTATCGGTTTGGTGATATCAACTTCTTGTCTTTGAAAATCGGTCGATTCGGTGTCTATCAGTTTAACTGATTGTCGCGGAAGCTAGTTTATGCGATGTGAAAAACGGTTTATAACAAATCCCGATTTAAAATTTGTTTTTCAATTAGATGACTATGAATTCGGTCTGATCGGATCGATAGCTTAGTCTTTGATCTAACTTTCATAATATGTATCTGATTAAATCAAGTTGTATGCAATAGTGTAAGCGGTTAATCAATCGGGTAAATGCACACAAGATTTATAGTGGTTAGGACGGGGTCCTCGTCCGCTCTTCCTATCACAAAGGGCACCAACACGACCAACTGAACTTAGATTATTGTGTTTAGTCAACACATTACACCAATAGATATTTATAGAGCTCTCATTTCGGCCGATCCGAAATCATAACTAGAATCCCTGATCACGAAATCTTCTAAACAAACTTAACCTAACTTTGGGTTTTAGGTAAGATTTGTTGTTTGTTCAACTTTGAAATCTATCGCAGTATTTAAGTAGCCTGGCAACTAGAGGATAAGATTTACGTGCTAAGAAACTATGTGATGAACACTAAGAAAATAATCTTGAGGTTGTGTTAACCCGATGCGGAAATTTTGCTATAGTATAGGAGCTTCTTGATAATTTTCGTTTCTCACTCTGAAGAAAGTAATTCCATATTTATAGATCCGAAATCAAAAAGCGTTGGAAGCAATTTGAATTTAATTTATATTTAGTAGATATGTAGGATTTGATGTGGCGTCTTGAGGGCGGCATGGCAACAAGGATAGTTGTCTTTTATAGCATTTTGACCAAGCGACACCAAATCCCGTATTATCGGCTCCGTTAAATGCGTGTCTTGTTCTTATTGGTTATGAAACACTTTTTCGGTGTTTGTTCTACCAACTAAAGTTGACATTCTTCTTGTTAGGATCAACAACGTGTGACTTGATGAAACATCGGTTACCACTGGTGTGGTATTTTGATCGATTACAAGCTGACGGTCTGTCGATAAGTCTTACGGTGCGGTTGTCTTAGCTCAACTAGCGGACTCGGTGATGTAGGTCTTGATGCGATCTTACGGTAGTCATCGATCTTGGTTTTCTTAGTTTAGCGTCATGATTTCCTCACGATCATCGACTTTATCGAGATCGTCGATCTTACATCTTTCCCTTGCCTTGGCCCCGACAATTTGGTCTTTTGTTCTATTTGGTCTTTAGATCGACTATATATATATTGAGTTCCCCCTCAATATGTGACTATCTTATACATCGGTTATTACATACAATAATTATCAAGCTTTGATCGTCTTATAAGCGGTATTTAAAAACATCGATCTAATTATAATTTTGTTGGTCTATCTATGTGTTTTGGAACTTTCATCAAAACTCTAAATTTCCCAACATAAAATTAATCACATTTTATAATCATGTCAATCACTTTTAATTTAGGTAAATAATATAATTTTAGGCATAAGAAAGTAATAACTTAATTCTCTCAATTATATATAATTAAATTTCGTAACTTTTTTACACACCACACACACACACACACACATATATACATATATATATATATATATATATGTGTGTGTGTCTTTAATAGTTTCTTCACACACTTATACATGTTTATATATTCTCTATAATGATATAATTATTTATTAATTATTTAAAATTATATGATTTAAGAAAATAAATGTTGCGTAGTTTAAAAAAAAACTCGACCAAATCCAAACATATTATCTAAAAATATAATTTAAAGATAATAATATTTTTAAAAGTATGGATCAACGATTAAATTACAATACATTCAAAATTTAAAATTTATATATAGTTTTGAAATGGTGAAAATTATGTATTTTTTTTTAGAATTATATACTGATAATTATACATCGAAATATATCATGACATCAAATAGTTTTTTTTTTCCAAAATCATAGGTTAATATTAAGTAGATTTTTTTCTATATATAGGTTTAATTATATTTAATGTCTAATTAATGATAATTGATTATAAATTAATACCAAATATCTGAAAGTCAAACTACATTTAATTAGATACAATATATTTTTATGGAAGATATGTCTTGATTAATTAAACATAATTTTTTTAGGTCTAATTTATTTGAACATTCTAGATAATGTCGTGTGCTAAACTATTAAGTAAATGTAAATCATCGATTATCGAGATAAAATAATGATTTTTTTTAAAATAAGTATTTAAATGTCTGATTAAGTGGAACAATTAAATTATTTAGTAGCGGTATATTCTTGAAAAGTATTAGGCGTATGAACAATCTGAAAAAATTCTATGTCTTTTTTAGTTGAAATTTTTATTGAATTTTTTATTTACATAAGTATAGTATAATTTATTTAACTTTAGTTACAAATTTAATTTAATTAAAGAACTATATTGAATTTGTTATAAATATCGTAATTAGTTTTTATAATATTAATTGAAAGTGTGTGTGAAAGACGAAGTTATATTTTAGTAAAATCGGAAGTAATGTTACCTTTGAATGTTGTAACACTCAAAGTAACATTCAAAAAGGCGAAGCGATGGAAGACTTCGAAACACTGACCACGAAATTAATAAGACTTTGCACAATCTATATCAATATAGATTGTGATGTCTTATAATAGAAATCACTATTTATCAAAATAATGAACACAAAAGGTTCTAAATCGAATCCTCTTGAAAAAAGATCAAGCATATGATCTAAAAGGCTAGGTGTATCTCTACACTTACCAAAAGGTGACCTATAATACATGGTGTGAAACTATCTAACATCAAGACTAACACTCCTCATAAAACAAATCTAGCACCAACTCGAGGTATTGTAAACCTACAATTACTCTCATGGTAAAAATAACTCCACAACAACGACCTATCATTACGGATGCTTTCGCGCGCTCTACAGGTTGATGCTTATTTGTTGCTTCAACTAAACATCCCACGATTAATGGCAATGTTAGAGGCGGCGATGTGAACATCAAAAGGTCTTCAATAGACTTACGTGTGGCTTTACTGAAGCCTCTTGAAGGATCTAGAAACTCTTCAATCCACTCTTCCATG
The DNA here is from genome assembly GCA_037126765.1 of Stenogyne calaminthoides. Taxonomy (NCBI): domain Eukaryota; kingdom Viridiplantae; phylum Streptophyta; class Magnoliopsida; order Lamiales; family Lamiaceae; genus Stenogyne; species Stenogyne calaminthoides. The sequence continues at coordinate 23,006,328 of JBBCBC010000002.1, forward strand.
ATCTTTTAGCTTTGCGGGTAGTGGGTCTTCTCAATTTTCTAAAAAGCGACCTCATGATCTAGTCCCTTCTACTCGATTCTTGAAGAGCTTGTGGAACATACGGAATCTTACAAAAACAACCTAGATCGTCAACTGCGATCAACAATATCAAAGACAACTTTGAACATAGAAGTATTAGTGGTTAAGAAGAAAGGGCGAAT